>QARZ01040887.1:54186-99772 GCA_013407115.1 Glycine latifolia
TTTTTAAAATTATCATAATAAATTATTATTAAATGTAAAAAGTAATTTGTTTAGGGTTTACGTTAGTCTTAAAAATTTTGAGCATGAATGAGTATGGATAACTTACATAATTAACATGATATGCTTGTGTGTAATTTGTAATATTGTATGACTTCATTGTTGTTAAAATTTATAAGTTTGCGTAATTGTTGGTTGTCTATGTAAGAAACTTTTTTGATTTGTGAAGATGAACTACGAAGACTGGATGTATGACAGTGTTATGTCTGATGATAATATTATGAATGAAGACATTGAAGAAGAAAATGATGCCCCAGAAAATGAAAATGTTTTAGTTGATTGTTCTGCAGCTTTCAGTACATCTCAGGTATGGATATGAATTTGACATTACTTTAAGTTGTTAAAAGAATCAATTTAGTTGATTAAAAATGAATTCTCCTTGTTGGTAGGTGTTTGATTCCCGTGAGGACGTATTGAAATGGGCTCGCACAGTTGCGTATGAGAATTGTTTTGTAGCTGTGATAATGCGGAGTGGCATGGCAAATGGCAAGCTGGGAACAACGTCGTATGTTTTAATTGGTTGTGAAAGAAGCGGAAAGTATAGATCATGGAGAAAAGGATTGGTACCGTCAACTACTAGCACGAGGAAATGTGAATGTCCTTTTAAGTTAAGAGCCAAACCAGTCGCAGGAGGTCAAGGGTGGGTTGTAAAAGTAATATGTGGCAGTCATAATCATGCGTTGGCTACCTCATTGTATGGTCACCCATATGCTGGTCGACTAACTGAGGGGGGAGAAGATCGTTGTTGCTGATATGACAAAGTCCATGGTCAAACCAAAAAATATTTTGTTAACTTTGAAAGATCATAATGCCAACAGTTATACAAGTTTAAAACAACTTTACACTGCAAGATATGCATACCGGACGCGTATTAGAGGCAATAATACTGAAATGCAACAATTAATGAAGCTTCTTCAACGCGACTGCTATATTCATTGGCATAGATTGAAGGAAGATAATGTTGTACGTGACCTATTTTGGGCACATCCGGATGCAGTTAATTTGTGCAATGCATATCATATAGTGTTCTGCATAGACAGTACTTACAAAACAAATAGGTACAGACTTCCTTTACTGGACATTGTTGGTGTAACACCCACTGGCATGACATTTTCTGCTGCATTTGCCTATTTAGAGGCGGAGCGTGTTAACAATCTTGTGTGGGCCCTTGAACGGTTCAGGGGGATATTCCTTAAGCGTGAATTTTTCCCAGTTGTCATTGTTACTGATAGAGATACAGCATTAATGAACGCCGTCAAAACAGTTTTCCCTGACACAACCAATTTATTGTGCCGGTTTCACATTGACAAGAATGTTAAGGCAAAATGTAAAACTTTTATTAGACAAAAGAACGCTTGGGACCACGTCATGGGAGCATGGGGGAGTCTTATTGATTGTGGTACTGAGAAGCAATATGATGATTGCCTTACCAAGTTTGAGATTGCTTGTTCACCATGGCCGACGTTTGTTGATTATGTGAAAGACACATGGTTGCATCCTCACAAAGAAAGATTTGTAACCGCATGGACAAATAAAGTGATGCATTTGGGGAACACCACGACTAACAGGTAGTCCAATTTTTTTAATGTCATTACTTTGTCGTGTAATTCAATTGGATAATTTACTAGTATTAATGTGTCTTTCTTAAACGCAGGGTTGAGTCTGCTCATTGGACTCTAAAGAGGCTACTTCAGAATAGCGTTGGGGATTTATGTAGTGTGTGGGACGCGATGAATAACATGATGACCTTGCAACATGCTGACATTAAGGCATCATTGGAAAGAAGCACTCATGTGGTGGGTCATGTTTTTAAAGTAACATTGTACAAAAGATTGATAGGTATGGTGTCCAGGTATGCACTAAACCAGATTGCAGCTGAGTATCAACGAGTTCATTATGCTAGCAAAAACCCCTCTCGTTGTGGATGTGTGGTGCGAACTACTCTTGGTCTCCCTTGTGCATGCGAGCTGGCTAAGGTTGTTCTTGGCAGCATACCTCTTTCTAGTGTTCATTTGTTTTGGCGAAGACTTAATTTCTCACATCAAGGTGAAGATGATGGGGATATTAACATTGTGAATGAGATAGAGGCTATCTCGAACAGGTTTGAAAAGCTAGACATGTGCGGTAAAGTCACACTTAAGACTAAACTTAAAGAACTTGCATTTCCTGATTCAACTTCTATGCAGCCCCCACATGAGAAGGTCAAAACAAAAGGTGCCCCAAAAAAATAAGTACACGAAACATGAAAGATCCACAAAACGGGATCCGTCATACTTTGAGTATGTGGATGAATTACAGTCGGTGCAAAATAGTTGTTCGACACATAAAAGGTCTTCTTCGTCGAATGAACAGACTTATAAAAACAGGGACATTCCGATGATCCATCAATTTCATCCTTTTATGCACAGATTCATTGTGGACATAACTGATGTTAAGGCTGACGGTAATTGTGGATATCGTGTCATTGCTGATGCATTAGGTTATGGGGAGGATTGTTGGGCGTTGGTACGTAATCATTTGCTTAAAGAACTTGCAGAATGGTCTGATCAATATGTACCCTTGTTTGGCGGCATTCAGAGGTTTGAACAGTTAAAGCGTTCACTTTTTGTTGACGGTTTATCAAAGGTACGAAATTATCATCCACCTGTGCATCCATGTTAAACTTTAGAAGCTTTTAATGTTCAAAATATGTTATGGCTAGTTAATTTTTTTGTAGGTTACGATGGATAAGTGGATGGATATCACCGACATGGGACATGTCATTGCATCTAGGTATAATATCATTCTGGTTTCTCTTTCTCTACAGCAAAGTATGACATTTTTCCCTCTTAGAAATCAACCACCTCAAGATCCATCTGTGCATCGCGTTATATGTATTGGGCATGTCTTTGGTAATCATTTTGTTAAGGTATATCTTATAGAAATCACCTCAACTTATTTGATTCAACGTCCATTTTGTGTGTTACTGTATTTCTGACATTTTCCTTAAATTAGGTTGACCTGAAAGATAATTGTCCCCTCCCATCGACAGCGTTGTTGTGGTGTCGTCACTGTTCTAAGGAAGCAATTCACTGGCAGACTCCATATGTTGATCGAATGAGGCTGTACAGTGAATACTTTAATTGTACAACATCCCATGTAGACCTATCCTGAATGTTATACATAAACAGTTGTGAATCTTTATGCTGTTAAGATATTGTAATGTGTTGTTATCCACGATTTGTCTCCATATATAACTAATGTTATTATATTACTCCCTAATAATTGAAAAACAACTTAATATAAATGACATATAACATGAAATGTTCATAAAAAGTAACTACATCGTTATCCATATACAATGTTCGATAAAACCACAAATCACTGTGAACTATCAACTCGTCTCCTCTGCGAACCCCTAGGCCGAATGGACCTGCTATATATTACTCCATCCTGGGTGACACTCCGTGCTAATCCTAACAGGCGTTGTGTCTCAGTGTAGGCATCTGTCCCAGGAGTAACCATCCGCATGTCGAGCATGTGCTGTAACCCGTCCGCAATCCTGCTGCACATACCCTGAAACAAAAACATTAATGAATCAAAAGAGTCAATTTGTGGGTATATATGGAATATCAATATTGATTATTTATTGTTACCGCTTCATGCTGGGGCATCTGGGTGACTTCAGAAGCTGAACCAGCTACACCTGTGTCGCCTGCATTTCCACCATCCTGAACAGCAGGGAGGTCATGGATGCTACTAGTGACTCGCATCGGATGTCGACTAGGTTCACCAGCCTCTGGCGGACGGGCAAATGGATGGGATATACGATAAAACCATTCCATATAGCCACGAACGCACTGACTGGGATACCTGACCAACTCTCCGATAGGGACAAGATGCTCGGAGAAGTGGGTCCATCGGTCATCAATCTCCTCATGGGAAGGAGTGTCAGACTCCTGGAACTCAGGAATTTGCTGAACAAAGCCAAATTGCCGCATGACCCTCTCCGGCATATATCTGACGATGTGTGGTCCCCATCTCAAGTGCCCTGCAAATAATGAAATAGTCTCGAACTCCCTGTGAGCACGATGGTCCCCGTATGGCATCCAGCATACGTCGTCCATGGTCAACCTATCTAACCGGCGGCGATAGGTTGCAACGGGTAAAGCCTTAGAGGCTTTCCACCTGCAAGCACGGGGCAACCTCTCATCATACTTAGGATCATCAGTCACACTTCTAATGGTCGGAAAGTGTTCATAGATCCAGCACTGCGGAATCAAAGAAAAAGTAATTAATATGGAATCGTGATGTACTCATATATCAAAGGTTATTGAAATAGTCATATCTGATGATTGAACTTAGATCATGTATGATGATTACCTGTAGTAATGACACATATCCCGCAAGGTGCTTCCCGTGATGCTGACAACCGTAGTTTAATGTCTCGTACATGTGGACCAAAGCCGCTGCACCCCAGCAATACCCTCCAGACTGATCTAAGTCACGAAACGCGTTCAAGAACACCACACTAATGTGTGTGGCACTCTTGTTCGCGAAGAGTGTGCAACCCACGAGGTGGAGCAAATATGCTCTGGCCGCTACAACCCACTGTCTGGCATGAATCTTCTCAGCATACAGGTCTCGAAGCCACGACAGTCGAACATATGCCCCATGGCATTGTTCGGTCTCAGCATGGGCGTCGGCCACTGTCACCTCTAGCAATTCCACCAATAATGTGATGGCCTCCCCCACGTCAACTACATCGTAGGTCTGGAATGCTCCCATCACAGGCAAGTGCAACAGAGAAGCCACATCATCTAGTGTCAGCGTCACTTCTCCGATGGGAAGGTGAAAGCTACTGGTCTCTGGGTGCCACCTCTCCACAAAGGCGGATATCAATCCCCGGTCTCCAGTCTCGACCGAGGATGATATCAGTGGGCTTAACCCAGTACAACCAACCAGTCCTTCAATCTCAGCGGCGGGGGGTCCAAATTTCGCAACCTTGCGTCCGTGAGAGGCCAATTTTAGCTCAGGACGATCCTGCAAATAAATGGTTGTCAGAGGAGATCAACTTTTCAATTTCAACCATCATTATATGATATACTTTGTCATCAAATTACCTCTCCGGCCCAGACTCTAAGAGCAATGTGGTTACCATAGCCTTTCAAAATGGAAGGGTCTTCCGGACCACCTGGAAATCCTACACCTTGATCACCTATGTCATCTCCGACATGTCTAGCGTCTACCTCAACCTGCACGTCCTCAACAACTGGTTCCTCAACAACAGGACCAGTTGCTCGTCGTCTACGAGCAGAGGCGGTAGGCCTCTGGCGTTCAATGCCTTCCTCCGCATCAACAGCTCTATCCAGATTTTTACGCAAGTTTAATGTCTTCACCATATCCTGTACCAATAATAATCCAACAGCTTATTCAGTTGACAAATTTTAGACACATGTGCATGAAAATAAAAACAAAAACAAATCAATGAATACATCAATTATAAACAATAACCAAATTCTGCAACAATAATGAATAACACATGTATAGGCAACACACATGTATCTTGCACTAACAATGCCTCTCACAGGTATCACTGTGCTTGACATCAATCTTTCAACAACAATGAATAACACAATAGAGTCAATATAGCCCACCCAAGTATCTTGCATGAACAATGACTAACACAAAACAAATACATAGCCTTTCAAAATATGTCTTGAACAAACTACCATTTCTAAATTTGTCATTAGTTGAACTTCAAAATACATTTGTGTTACTCAGAATTCAAAACAAAACAAATACATTTTACCTTGCAAGAACAATAAGTACTCATAACTCAGAGAAATACAATAAGTGCAAAAACTACAGTGACATAACAAAAACACCAAACTTAAAACAAATGTCAACCCATTATGATCCAAATTAAAAACACCTAGAATCAATATTCTACATCCAATTTACCAATTCACTTAGTTGTACCTTTTCAAATTAAACATAATAATTTCAAAAAGCTCAGCCAATTCACTCAATTCAGGCAATCTGTCAAGTTTTTAAACACAGGCAATTTACGGATTGGGCAATCCGTGAGAAGGGTACGGATTAGACAATCCGTGGGTAGGATACAGATTGTGCATTCCGTAAGCAGGGATTGGAGCATTACGGATTAGGCAATCCGTGGAATCATTACGGATTAGCCAATCCGTGGAAGCATTACGGATTAGGCAATCCGTGGGAGGCTTACGGATTAGGTAATCCGTATGAATCGTACGGATTGTTTAATCCGTAATGCTATAACAACCTGATTCACTTGATCAAGCTTGCTGATAATGTTTAGGTGCACGTCGGGAAATTCACCCTTCAAAAGGCAAAGATCAGAAACGGAGGTTACCTTCTTCCCTTGAATGACAGCATCGGGCTCACCCTGGATGACCATATATTTGGTGCCACCGAGATACAATCCAGTGGGAGCAAGTGATCCAGGCTCATTAAAGTCATTCATTATGGCAGTTATCTCCTCAGGTTTGAACTAAATAAAAAATAATACATTAGAACAAATCAACAAAAACAAAATGTAAATATCAATTAGGTTAACCTAACCAGTTATGAAAATTCGAATGCCCACATAATTGAAAACCATACATAATCCAGGCAAAAGAACATCTCCATCATCAATTACCAGATAAATGTGTTCCTACTGTTCTTCACACAGCAAGTAATGTAATAATAATGACTAGGGTGCCTTAAAAACCCTGAGACACCGTACGACGTAAAACAACAATGTGAAGACAAATGCTCTTCAATTACCCAAACATAAACAACAACAAAAGTAACACAAACGCTCCTCCCGTGAAGAACGTTCCTACCGTTATTCGCGTCATCAATTACCAACAAAAAAAGTTGCTGAATATAAACAAGTAAAACGAAGGAAAAGCATACACAAACGCTCTCAATTGAAGTCGATTGAACCAAGCAAAAACACACGCACGAACGATTACGGAGTGAAATGAAGTGAAGGAAAAGAGAAACGAAAGTGAAGCTCACAAGACATGAGACACCGTTACCTTATCGGAGGGCACTGTAGAATTCTTTCGTTGCAGAAGCAATGTCGATGAACCCTAGCGAGACTTCACAAGAGATTGAGATTGAGAAAATTCTTTCATTTCAATGCTATGAAGTTGGAGTTTGGGTCTATTGAGTTACAATTTTTTTTTAAAATATATATAATAAAGTCTGTTGAAATAGAATTAAGAAAATATATTTAAAATTTTTAAATTGGTGACTTGTAAAATTATTCCTGTTAAAGTGATATGCGTCATTGGTGGAGTAGTCAGTGTTTTTATAAAAAATTATAATACTTTTTGGCGGTTTATTGAGACCGTCACAAAAACAACATTTTTTTGTAGTGACATTCCATGTGTCCTACCATATTATTCTCACATGCTCCCCTCCACTTTTTTCTAACTTCGTTTTTAAATTCAACGACACTTTTTCAAATTAAAAGAAAAAATATCTTATACCTCTCTTTATAAATTACAATAATTATTAGTATTGTTTCCTTTCATTCTTTAAGCTGTGTTTGTTTTTAAGAAAAAATAATACGGTAGAGAAATTTTATATTTTTTATACTCTATTTTAATTTTAAAAACTTATTCTATTTTTATCTTTTAAACTAAACACATTTAATGATAATATTTTTAGGTTGTGTTTAGTAGAAAAATAAGAAATAGAAGGAGATGAAATAAGTTGTTAGAAAAGAAAAAGAAGAAAGAAATAGATGAGAAATATAGAGAAAATAGAAGTTGTTTAGTTGAAGAAAAAATATTTAAATTAAAGTGATTTTATAATAAAATAAAATAAAAAACAATTTATAATAAAATACATTATTACCTAATGAAAAAAGAAGCAAACCAAGGGATATTTACGTAACACTGCAAGCACAAACCATACTTATTTCTTATCATTCCAGATAAGAAAATCTGCAACATAAAACCCATAGATTTCAAATATTTTGAGGCTATTTCACTGCTGCCAAACAAAGCCTTAGGGATTTTCTTGAATAAAAAAAGTAAGAGTTTGTGATAGGGATGTTTACAAATAGGATTTGATTGGATTATATTAGTGTGATTTTCTTATCAAATCCAAACCAAATTGACCTCATTATTAATAGGTGGTTTGAGTTGGATTTATGGATAAAATAATAAAAGGTTTTATAATTTTAAAAATATTTTTTCTTATTGTTTTTCAAATGACACTCTTATAAAATATTTGAATAATATTTTGTGTATGCATTTTAATTTTCTTTTCTTTTAAATATTTATGCTATAAACACAAAAAATCATGAGAAGAAACAAGTGAGGCCCTCAATCGTTTGTTGGACTAGATGCAAGGTGAAAATATTTTCCTATTGATGAAAAATTTTACTGCTACATTTTTCTATGGTCTACTAAAATTTTTTAAAAAATACATAATTATGTAGATCTCATTCTTTATTCAATGAAATTCACTCATGATTTATGTTTCTATCATAAGCTAATCAAATTTTATCTCTTATATCAAAGGATCTTCTGCTATGCTGAATGGTCTCTTATGTCTCTATATTTTTCCTCGTTTTTATCTGAATGATCTAACATAAGAAGGGATACCTATAAAAGGCACTTTAACACTCAAGTAGGGAGTCATAAACACGATAATAAATGTGTATTTAACGAACAATGGTCTTTGCATGGGAGTTCTACCCTTTTTACACTAACCTTGTTAGGTCTTGGACCTTTGGGCCTGAATGTGTTGATTAACATGTAAGTAATACGCTCTCTAACTAGGCTTAGGTGACCTAATCCCATGATTATAGTTAGTTGTGATTATTGGTTTTTCATAAGGCCGAATGAGAATTAGGCTATCTCAACCAAATACTTATGCAGTGAATCATTCCATCTCTTGGTGGAGCCAAGTAGGTTTTGACACCCTATCCAAATACATATACGATATAATTTAGTTTTCAACGGTAACAAAAAGAGAATATATTTTGGCTTAAATATATTTATTGTCCTTGTAATATAGTATTTTTTTTCATTTTTGTCCATACAATTTTTTTTTTCATTTTAGTACTGGCAAAATGTGTTTGTTTTTATTTTTGTCCTTAAAATGCTTTAAATAACATTCAAAATAGTAAAAAAAGTGTTTAAACAGTGAAAAAAGTGTTAGATAAATTACCTTAAGGACACAAAAAATCAAATAAATACATTTTACAATAATTAAAACAAAAAAATTGCAAGAACTAAAAATGAAAAAAAAAATACTAATTTACAAGGACAAAAAAGATATTTAAACCATATATTCTTGTCAATAAAAATTAAACTCAAGTATCAAAAATTACAATAATTCGTGTGTATTACTCAGTCAATTGAATTAAACCCAAGAGGATATTATGGTGTTAATATTTCTCTATTCAATTTTTTCTAGTCTATATTAAACAACTTCTTTTTTATAATGTGAAGAAACATTCACTTTTTAAAAAAAAAACTCCCTAGTTTTCAACACATTCAAAGTGTTGAATGAATAAGTTACACATAGAACCTTAATAAATCATTATTGGGACTTAGTGAATATATGTTAAATTAAGGCTTAACTGCAAAATATGTCTCGCTATTTTGCCTATTTCACCAAATCGGTCCCCCTATTTTTTAATTCATCACTATATGAGTCTCCCTATATTTCAAAATACATTATTTTAGTCTCCAGAAATTGTTGACTAGACTAGAAAGTTGACTAATATTTTATCAAAAAATAAGAACTTAAAAAAAATGCTTGGGAACTAAAACCATGGTCCTTGGAGTAAGTGTAACACACTCCATTACCACTATATCCATATGCCCATTTGAATATTTGGTACAAAATATATTATTAAAATAAGTTTTATGTGAAAATAGTTCAAAATTCAAACTTTATTCTTTCTTAATTCATTATATTTTTATAATCTTATATATTATCTTTCAAAATATAATATGCAAGATTAAATTCTATTGCGCATAAATTAGAATATATATATATATATATATATATATATATATATATATACTTATATAAGTTTTATCTTTATTTTTATTTTATATATTATATTTTTATAATCTTATATATTTTTATCACATTATTCAAAACTTATTTTATACAAAAATATATAATATAAATTTAATCTTTAATGCATGTTTTTTATATAAACTATAATTTCATAAAATTACAATATTCTATTATCTTTTAAAATATTTGTACACGTGATTTAGTGAAAAACTAGTATTTCATAAAATATTTATTTCCGATCTATCATTGGATTCATCTACCACCGACCCCAATTAACTTGGGTTAAATGTACTATTGATGTGATTTAGTAATAATATCTATTACCTATATTAAGATATTATTGTTACTTATTATAATAGTAATTTTTATTTATATTTAACTTTATTTAATAAGGTATGTAATTTTTTAAAGAATTAAATTATATAGTAAAGATAAGTAATTAAATAAAATGATAATATTTTTTTGTTTTTTTTTAAAATATTTATGTATGTGATTTATTGACAATATTTTGTTTTATCTAGATTACAATAAATAATATTGTTAGAGACAGGGGGAGCATGAAGAGAATCAAGATGCTAAGGATCCGAGTCTTGGATAAGTTTTAACTTTTATATGCCATTCAATTGAAGGCATATGTAATTCTTAGATGGATATGAGTTTCATCCTATGATCCTTTGCATTGCATAAACATCATTCATTGGCTTGCATTCATGGTTTTGCAAAAGGCATATGTTTTGTGAAAAAGATTTTAAAGTATTCATGATTGCATTGAAAAAGCCAAAGTGTTCAAAGCTTGTTTTGGAAAAACAATCTCGTACTACTTTAATTGATTGACAGCTAATGCTAATCTATTACATATGCTTGGTAGAACACTTTAATCGATTACACACTACTACAAACGGCTTTATCTACTACAGTTCTGCAGGCATTTCAACTACGGTCATATGACCGTAGTTGATATAGTAGTCGTTGATAAAGAAGCTTTTCCACTACGGTTCCAAGACCGACTTTGAATAAGTGCATTTCAACTACAGTTGTGTTTAGGAACCGACTTTGATTAATGACTTTTCAACTACGGTTTTGTGTGGCAACTGACTTTGATTAGGCGCTTTTCCACTACGGTCTTTTGCTGGAACCAACTTTGATTAATCAGTTTTTTTTTTTTTAAAAAATGATAAGTTATTTCAAACACGGTTGCATGAGGACCGACTTTGATTAGTAGAATTTCAAACACGGTTCCTTAGTGAACTGACTTTGATTAAGCGCTATTCGAACACGGTTTCATGAGGACCGACTTTGATTAGTACAATTTCAAAAATGATGCTTAATGAACTGACTTTGATTAGTTAGTAGATAAGTTTTATTTTTTATATTTTAGTATATATATTTGAAACTTTTTATATTTTAATTCAAGCTGTATGTTAATAAAATGTTCAGATTTGTTACTTATATTGAATTAAAAATAATTTAGTCTAACCAAAAGTAAAATTAAATATTTAATACTAAAATGAAATTATTATTCCTATTATTTTTAATTTAAAATGTCTATAACTACGCATATAGAAGGTATTCAGAAATTCATAGAGCTGATGTTTTTCACCAAGTATTTTAAGCAAATTAAATCATCCTGGAGACCAAAAGTAAATTAAGTAGCCAACAGCAGTAAACAAGAAACCTATAAATTTTAAGCAAAACATTTAAATGCATTAGCAACAAGTTCTGAAGCTCATAAATATATCCCACAAGTGTTGGGTATAAACTTCAAAGATTTAATTCACATATCTTTTCCCCAAAGATCAATTCTCATGCAATTTGTAACTATGATTTCCCTAACCAATATCTCCAAAACCATATCTCTATCAGTTTCAGATGATATTACCCTATATAACGCGTTTGATGGAAGCTAGTATTTGGATCAACAAGATCTGTCAAAATTTTCCAGATATTAGCATCTTGTAATTGATCAACAATCTGGAAACTCTCTTCAGCCTTTATTGGGTCAGCAAATGAACGGGACATTGCACGGAAACAAAACTCGATCTGTTTTTGGGCCTCAGGAATGTCTTTTTCCTGCATTTAAATGATAAGAACGAGATGGATGATAAACACAAAAAATACAAAGAACAAAGAAACTACAAAAGGAAATTTAAGCTTTTTATTCAATTTAAAGTTTTTTATAGCTTTTTATTCAGTTCAGTTCTGTCATACTACAACCAAGTTTTGCAAAGAAATTTAAGCTTAATTCGGCTACAACCAAGAAAACAAAATAAGGAAAGGAGAGACAAAATTATCATGTCATCATGTATTGGAAAAAAAATTACTTTCTCATAACAAAACCAAAAATGCTAAGTAAACTATGATAGAATATTCACTAGCTAACCTCATAACTGTGGCAATCAACAAGTAGAGAAAATATAATATCACAAATCAGTGGGAAAAGCTAAATAAGAAAGCAACTATGTTTGGTTTGAAATATAATATCAGAAAATAAACAACATATTTAATATATATATATATATATATACACACATGAAATTAATAAAAAATACAAAATATAAAAATTACAAGTAAGTAAAAATAAAAATACAAAAATAAAGAACATATTTAATGAATAGTATAAAAAAAGAAAAAAGAAAAAGAAAAGCAAACAAAAAGGATCAATGTGTGCACAAGCTATAATAGAAATAAGCAATATGGACAAAAGATTAGACAAAACATAAGCACCAAAAGCAGAAAACAATAATTTCATAACTCCTGCAATGAAATTTTCAAACTTAAGACCCAACGATAAAAATTACAAGATATAATCAATTTACTACTCATATCAAAACCAATTTACTACTCTATCATATTTATGTCAAAAACAAAATAAAAACTCTATCATATTTATTTTAGTCATGGTAAGTTATTTTTTTTTATTTTGTTAATTTCCTGTAAATTTCTGTTCATTTTCTGACATTTTTAATCTTTTTGTAAGTTTCTATTTTTTAATTTTAGTTTCCAATCCAACCACGTAAAAATCCACAATGCAAAAAACCCAACCTCATCAATTTTTTTGTATTTATTTTTTAACTTTGGAGGGTGAGGAAAATAGGGAATAATGGAATCTAATAATCAATTTTACCTTGTTGTCCTGCTGCTACGTTTTCCAGATGGAGCCAGTGAAGTCTTTGTCCTTCCACACCAATCCAGTCAAACCAAAATTATCTAGTCAACTGTTGGCATCGTTGTGATCTTGCTGGAAAACCCACCAAAATAAAAATAAATAAATAAGTAAAATTCCAAAATGAACAGCTTATTTTCTCGACGTCATGATCTGATCAAGAATGAGACTCCAGATTCTATAATTTTTGTGAACAAGGCTCCTGATTTTGATGCTGTGGTGTAGCACGTCAAGCAAATATCTTGGTTCTGGTTTACATGCAGGGGTCCTATTTCAAGTGATCTAGCATTTGTTATTTGCTCGTTAACCCGCAAGCATCATTAATGTCCACATGTTTGCGAACATTACATTTGATATTATTACATCTATAGTAACTTCTGCAAGACAAATTAGTTGTTGCTGTTAGAAAACATCATGAAATAGGAGAATGAAAACAGACACTAGTGATCAGTAGTTATTTGAATAGGTACTCAAGCTCAATTGAGTCCTTAATTTCAAGGAATTATTGTATCTTAGAAACCTATTGAATAGTTATTTTTCTGCATTTCCATGATTTCTTCCTGCATCAAACCAAATGTAGTTAGAGAAAGTCAAAACCATAGTTAACAAATTACAGATGAGATGATGGAGGTGGTGAGGTGTGTGTGCAAGGGGCAGAAGGTGCCTTTGGCTCTGGCATGGGCTCCATGCGTCCAACATGAACAAGGCAAGTACTACGGCCATTCAAGGGATGAGAACTATGTGTCGACTGTTGAGAGAGCGTGGTTTGTGGGGGAAGGGCACCCCCACCTGTTGGGCTTCCAGGAGGCCTGCTCTCAGCATCACCTTTTCCGCGGACAAGGAATTGTTGGGACTGCCTTCGCAACAGCCAAGCCCTGTTTTGCGACCTACATAAGCGCCTTCTCCAACGCCGAATATCCTCTCTCTCACCACGCCACCGTCTTTGACTTGCATGCTGTCGTCGCTATTCCTCTAAGTACTTCCACTGCCTCTTTTCATTTTGTCTTGGAGTTCTTCCTTCCCCGAGACTGCCCAGACCACAAGGTGCAAATTGCTGAAGAATTTGAAATAGTGAAGTAAATAACAAGTGACCTGTTCGCTGTGGCCTTGAGGGAAGTAAAAGACGTGAGTTCCAGGCGAAGGCAGGTTGAGAAGCGGCCCCGCACAAGCTTGCCAGAGCTCAGCGTTTATGTCTCCTCCTAAACCAAGTCATAATTCATTTTAAGAAGAAAACAAAGTTGTAAACAGAGAGAGAGAGAGAGAGAGGTAACCTTCGCCGGCGTTGGGTACGATGGCGGCGGCAACGTCTGGTGGTTGCGTAGTCATTGCTTCGGTCGCCATGGAGGTTGTTTAGGTTACCGGCGATGCATCTCTCGATTATATATTTATATTGTTGTTGTTGGATATCGCGAGAAGGGGAATGAGTAAAGTAAAAAAGCAAAGGAAATAAAATATTAAAAAAATGAGGTAGGGAATCGGAAAGGCAGAGACTTTTAATCAACTACGGTCTCTCCACTAAACCGTATTTGAAAGGCAGGGACTTTTAATCAACTACGGTCTCTCCAATGAACCGTATTTGAAATAAGCTTTTAATCAACTACGGTCTCCACTGAACTGTGTTTGAATTATTACTTTTATTTACCAAAATGCCACCGTGTCCATTTCAACTACGGTTTGCTTCTAACCCGACTTTGATAAATATATTCGACTACGATTATTAAAGAACCGACTTTGAAAAGTTGCGATTTATTACGAAAATGCCACCGCGCACATTACGACGACAGATTTGATGGAACTGTCTTTGAAATGCCGTCGTAGAAGCCTACATTTGTAGTAGTGACAATAGAATCGTAATCTATTACACTTCACAAAGTCACATAAATGTCTTGCTGTGATAATCGATTACAGATTTGTGGTAATCGATTACTTGCAACGTTTTGGAAAACATGTATTCCTATGATAATCGATTACATGGTGATTTAATCGATTACTTTGCTCATATATCATTTCCAGAAAGCTCAAGACCATTTTAATCGATTGAATTTGTTTTTAATTGATTACATTAGTGATTTTAATTGATTACATTGGCGATTTAATCGATTACATTCAGTTACAACAGTTTATTATAAATAGTTGTTGGGTCTTTCGAAAATAACAACACACTACTCTACGATATTTTCAATATTTTCAAAAGCCTTCTGAAAGTGAGAAAGAATATTCTGAGTTCTTAAACTTTTGTCCCACAAATTCTAAATCTTCATGTTGCATTGAAAGATTTCTTCTTGGGCAAGATATCAAAGAAGCATTTGGAGAAGAAGCTCTAAAACTTGTTTTCATTTCAAACCTGATTGGTAAACCATATTCATTCATATTCATGGATCATCAGAATTTCTAGTTGTTTGTAACTATTACAAAAGTTTCTTAAAGCTTTTCTAGAGTAGGGTTCTCTAGAGGGAAGAGAAGAGACGAGTTTCTCTTTGTCTTAGTCACTAGGAGTCTAAAAGGATTTTTGATTTCTTTTCTTAATCTAGGGTTGATTAAGGGTGATTGTTGTAAGCTTGTAAGAACTGAATTTTGTGAATAGTGGAACTCTAATTAAGTTTTGATTAGAAGAAACTGGATGTAGCTTCTCTTGTTGAAAGGTGAACCAATATAAGTTCTTGTGTTAATTACTTTCTTTAATCTCTTTTCATCATCTTGATATGTGATTCATTTGGTGAAATCTATATTACTCAACAAGTGAAGGTTTTAGCAATTGTATTCTTGAGTTGAGTAGTTTGATTGATTGGAGCATTCTTGGTTTAATTGTGATAAAGATCCTATTACTCTAATTCTTTAAAGTTTTTTTTTAAATGCCAAGTTTAAATCAATTCACCCTGCTCTTGGTTATTGTGTGTGTTTATATTGTTTTCAATTGGAATCAAGAGTAGGTTCTTGAGTGTTATTCAAGATCACTATCTTTTTTTTTTAAAAGAAAACAAATACCACAAAAATTACCTTCAAAGAGAATGCCTCCCTCAATCGTCCTCAGATGTTTGAAAGAGAGCATTTTAGTTTTTGGAAAAACAGAATGTAGATTTTCATCCAATCAAATGACTTCAGTGCATGAAATGTAATAGAAAAAGGTCATTTGGTTCCTATGAAAACTTTGGCAATAATATGATTCCCAAAGAATGGGATGAGATGACATATGCAAAAAAGAGAGTTGTTCAATATGATTTTAAAGCTAAGAACATGATTACTTTTGCACTTTCTTCTGACGAATTCTTTAGAACTGTAAGGTGTAAAAGCGCAAAGGAGATGTGAGAGATGTTGAAAGTCACTCATGAAGGGACTGATGAAGTTAGAAGATCAAGGAAGCATGCCTTGATTCGTGAGTATGAAATGTTTAAGATGAACACCATAGAAAACATATCTCAGTTCCAAACAAGATTCACTCACATTGTAAATCATCTTCTTGGTCTTGGGAAGATATTTGATGCTGAAGAGTTAAACATCAAAATTCTGAAGTGTCTCACAAGACCTTGGCAACCAAAGGTGACAACAATAAAGGAATCAAAAGATCTTTCCAAGATGTCCATGGCTGCACTTTTTGGTAAGCTTCTTGAGTATGAATTAGAAATGTCACAACTAACACATGCAGAAGATGCAGATAAGAAACAAAAGAGCATAGCCTTGAAATTCGCATCATCTAATGTGGACAAAGAAGAAGACTCAAGTGAAGATGAAAGTGATGAACGCTTGAATCTAATAGTCAAGAGAATCAGCAAGTTCATGAAGAACAAAAAGAACCTGAAGTTTTTGAAGTTCAACAAAGAAATGACAACAACAACAGCAACACAAACTTCATCTGCTTCAAATATGGTAAACAAGGCCACATTAAATCTGAATGTCCTATATTCTTGAAGAAGCAATTAAGTGAAAAGAAGGCAAAGAAAGAATGACAACCAAAGAAAGCTTACATAGCATGGGAAGACAATGACTCAACAACTTCTGAATCATCAAGTGAGAATAAAAAAGCTAATGTATGTCTCACTTCTACAATAAGTGAAGATGGAGAATTCTCAAGTGCAGAAACAGAGGTAAATCCTGAATTTGATCAAATTGTTGATGCTTTCCATAATATGCATGAAGAGGCTCAAAAGCTTGCAAAATCCAACAATAGACTGAAAGGAAATCTTAGATGACATGTCACCAAACTTGCAGAAATGCAAACTGAAATTTGTAATTGAAAGAAGAAAATGAAAAATTTATTTCAAGCTATAAAACTAATGGGTGTGTATGTGCCTCTCCTTCATCAAATGTAGATAAATACAAAGCTTTACAAAGAGAATTTGATGATTTCAAAAAGAGTCAAGGTGAAAAATACATGTTATTGCTTTCAGAAAATTCTTACTTAGTAGATCTTTTGAAAAGACTCTATAGAGGAAAATGCAGTTTAAATCAAATGCTAAGTGTACAAAAGTATGTAGGAGATACTTCTAGTTTGGGTTACAAACATGGAGCAAAACCTTTTGGAAAAACAAAGTTTGTACCACTAAAACAGAAGAATCAAGGAGACTTTTCAAAAACAAATTATAATCAAATGACTCATTTTGAAAGAGCATCAAAATCTGTAACTTGCAATTACTGCATGAAGAAATTTCATACATCTCATGGATGCTATGCTAGAAGATTCTATGTGACTAATGGAGATTGCATTTGGGTTCCAAAGAAAAAGAAAATTACTAACCCTTATGGACCCAAGCTCAATTGGGTACCTTCCTTTGCTACTTAATTTGAATATCGCAGATGTGTCTAAGAGAAAAATCATCATTATGGTATCTTGACAGCGGATGCTCAAGACACATGACAGGTGACATGTCCATGCTTACAAATTTGACTCTTAAAGATGGAGAATTTGTCACTTATGGAGACAACAACAAAGGAAAAAAAGTTGGAGAAGGAAATATAGGAGACAACTTTAAAACCAAGATCATAAGCATTCTCTATGTGGAAGGTTTAAAGCATAATCTCCTAAGTATAAACCAACTATGTGATAAAGGATTCAAAGTTTCCTTTAATGATAATTGTTGTTTGATATGTGATGGTCAATCCGGTGAGGTTATCCATGTAAGAAAAGAAAAGGTAATATCTACCTACTCTCTATAGAACATGAATTCATTCACAACACTAATTGCCTAGTAAATAAGGTTGATGAATCTTGGCTATGGCATAAGAGAGCTAGTCACATTAACATGCATCACATGAACAAGCTTATTGGAAAAGACTTAGTCATTGGCTTACCTAAACTAAAGTTTGAAAAGGAAAAACTATGTGATGCTTGTCAAAAGGGGAAACAAACTAAGATTTCCTTCCAAAATAAAAATGTTGTTTCTGAAAACAAGGATGAACACACACAATTAACCAAGAGAGGGGTGAATTGGTTAAAACCTTAGACTTTAAAAATCTTTGAAAAACCAGCAGCAGAATTTAGATCGTATCACAAATTTAACTTTGTAAAAACTTCAATTTTCAATCAATCAAGACTCTCCCTTCACCTTAAGCAATTTCAGAAACTATTTCTGTTGATCTTGAAAGAGAATAACCACAAGACAAGTTAGATTCAGATAACAAGATTTGGAAACAAGAATAACAACAAATCTATACTGGTTCACCCCTCAAATGAGAAGCTACATCCAGTGTCTTCTAACCAAAACTAATTAGAGTTCTACATCTAGTGTCTTCTACCTTTATCAAACCTAGATAAAGAACCTGAAATCTAACACCCTATTAGACTTCTAATGACAAAGAACCAGAGAACACTAATATGTTCTTTCCCTCTAAAGAACACTACTATAGAATAGCTCTAAAGAAACCTCTTTGATCATAGTACTTACAAAATTAAGAGATACAAATCAAAGCAGTGTAAGAGTTCAAGAGAGATACAACCTTATGATCCTCAGTAGATGAGTGAATGAGTTTTACCAATCAATTCAGGTTGTGTGAATGCAAAAGATGAAAACCAGCTCTCTTGAGAATTCTTGTTGAATCTTGTTTAAAACAACATCATCAATGAAACATGTGTTCTTGTGATTTAGAAACAAGATGTATGACACTCAGAAAATCTTTTTCTTGAACCTTGAAAGCTTTGGGATTATTGGGAAATTCGTAAACTCAAATTACTTAAATTGTTACAAAAGCACAGACCCAATAGCTTTATATAGAAAACAAATTTAACTGCATGTAATTGATTAATACGTTATGGTAATCGATTATTTTAACAAATGTAATCGATTATATGCCAAATAATCGATTAAAGGGTTCTTGAGACAATCTGCAAAAATGTTAAGAACAATGTAATCGATTAAAACGACCTATAATCGATTAAGGCAGTCAGTGTAAATTTTGAAATAAGCTTGTGTAATCGATAACAATTATGTGGTAATCGATTAAGGTGGTCCATCATGATTTTGTGTTTTGTGCTGTGTAATTGATTACGATCAAGTGGTAATCAATTAAAGTGTTCTTCAAGGCTTTTTAATGGATTACACAAGCTGGTAATTGATTAAAGCAATGCACAAATGTTTTTCCAAAAACTTAAGCCATAAGAAACTTCTTTCTAAATGCAAACATGTAACCTTATATGCTTTTCTTAAATCATGCATGCATGTATTATGCTTATGCAATGCAACGATCACAAGATAACCCTCTTGAACAACTTAACAAATTACAAATGCCTTCAATTGAGAGGCATGTAAAAAGCTAAAATTCTTTTAAGCAAAGGGCTTCATCCTTGACTTAATCTTCTTCCCATCTCCCCCTGTATCCAACAGTTTCTACCTCAAAACCCCTTGGATTGCTTCATATGGATTTGTTTGGTCCTTCTAGAACTATGAGCTTAGGAGGTAATTTCTATGGGCTTGTAATAATTAATGACTACTCTAGATTCACATGGACTTTGTTTTTAAGATCCAAGAGTGATGCTTTCATTGCCTTCAGAAAATTAGCCAAGCTTGTTCAAAATGAAAAGGGATGCAAAATTATCTCAATAAGAAGTGATCATGGTGGTGAATTCCAAAATGACCATTTTGAAAATTTCTATGAAGAAAATGGAATCAATCACAATTTTTTAGCTCCAAGAACACCTCAACAAAATGATGTTGTGGAGAGGAAAAATAGATCCCTTGAAGAAGGAGCTAGAACTCTTCTTAATGAGACAAATTTTCCTAAACATTTTTAGGCTGATGCTGTGAGTACAGTTTGCTACACTTTGAATAGATTACTCATAAGGCCTATTTTAAAGAAAACTCCTTATGAATTATATAAAGGTAGAAAACCAAACATCTTTCACTTAAGAGCATTTGGCTGCAAGTGTTTTGTTTTAAATAATGGTAAGGAATCACTTGACAAGTTTGATGCTAAGGCTGATGAAGCCATATTTCTTGGATATTCATTACAAAGCAAAGCATATAAAGTCTTTAATAAAAGAACTTTATGCATGGAAGAATCAATTCATGTTATTTATGATGAATCTAACTCCTCTAAAGAGGAAAAGAAGTGTGAAAATGATGCAGGTCCTTTAGAAGAGTGTATACAACAAGAACCAATTGCAGAAATGGAACAATCAACACCTATCCAAAAGCCAAAGGTTTGAAGAACTACAAGAGATCTTTCCCTTGACAACATAATTGGTGAAGTCACTAAAGGAGTATCTACTAGATCTTCACTAAGAAATCTCTGTTGTGATATGACTTTTGTTTCTCAAATTGAACCTAAGAGCATTGACCAAGCTTTACTTGATGAACATTGGATGCTTGCCATGCATGATGAACTTAATCAGTTCAAGAGAAATGAAGTTTGGGAACTTGTTCTTAGACCTTTTTCTCATAAGCTTATTGGCACCAAGTGGTTTTTAGGAACAAACTTGATGAAGGTGACATCATAGTCATAAATAAAGCTAGATTGGTTGCAAAAGGTTACAACCAAGAGGAAGGCATAGACTATGAAAAGACCTATGCTCCAGTAGCAAGGTTAGAGGCCATTAGGTTACTACTTGCATATGCATGTTTAATGGATTTTAAATTGTTTCAAATGGATGTTAAGACTATTTTTCTAAATGGATATATTGAGGAGGAAATCTATGTTGATCAATCTCTAGGCTTTGTTGATTTCAAATATTCAAACCATGTTTTTAAACTAAAGAAAGCTCTTTATGGATTGAAGCAAGCTCCTAGATCTTGGTATGAAAGATTGAGCAACTTCTTGCGTAGCCAATCTTTCATAAGAGGACAAGTAGACAAAACATTGTTCATCAAGAGGCATGGCAATGATATCTTATTGGTTCAAGTATATGTTGATGATTTAATATTTGTTTCTAATAATCATTCTTTGTGCAAAGAATTTTCTATCTCTATGCAGAATGAGTTTGAAATGTCTATGATGGGAGAATTGACATTCTTTCTTGGACTTCAAGTGAAGCAAATGAAAAATAAGACATTTCTCAGCCAAACTAAATACTGCCTTGAAGTGATCAAGAAATTTGACATGGAGACAAGCAAAGATATTGCTACTCCTATGACAACCTCAACTTATCTTGATTCAGATGAAAAGGGCAAGAAAGTTAATGAATCAAAGTATAGAGGAATGATAGGATTGCTACTGTACTTGACAGCAAGTAAACCAGATATAATGCTAAGTGTGTGCTTGTGTGCTAAATATCAAACTAACCCTAAAGAGTCACACCTCACTACTGTCAAGAGAATCAACAATAAAAGTTGGTCTTTGGTATCCAAAAGGTGCATCACTAAATCTAATTGGCTATTCAGATTCAGATTTTCCAGGATGCAAACTTGATAGGAAAAGCACCACTGGAACATGCCACTTGTTGGGAAGCTTATTAATTCCATGGCATTGAAAGAAGCAATCATGTGTTGCTCTCTCAACAGCAGAAGCTGAGTACATAACTGCTGGAAGTTGTTGTGCACAAAGTTTGTGGCTTAAGCAACAACTCCAAGATTTTGGTGTAGAGGTGAAAGAAATTCCCCAGCTGTGTGACAACACAAGTGCAATAAACCTATCAAAGAATTTAGTCATGCACTCAAGGACAAAACACATAGAGATCAGACATCACTTCTTTAGAGATCATATTTAAAAGGGTAATCTAAAAATTTAGTATATTGATGCTAACAATCAATTGGCTGATATCTTTACTAAACCTTTATCTAGAGATAGATTCCATAATCTTTGGAACATGCTAGGAATTATTGATGAATCTCATATATGATAGCATGCCTATGATTTGTTTGACTACATGATATGCAATCAAAATTGACCATGCATCACAAATGATTGAAATTCGAAATCTGATGAAAATCACTGTTCATACTGCATAATTTGTTTTAATCGATTAATACACGTATTAATCGATTATTTGTGGTTTAAAAGGAATTTAGAGACAAAAGATCTCTGGAGTAATCGATTATCAAGCTTATGAATCGATTACTTGTTACTTAAAACGTATTTCAAAATGAAAACCTTTCTAGAGTAATCAATTACGTAGCAGATTAATCGATTGCTTGGTGTTAAAATGCAATTCTGAAAAAGAAACTCTCTAGAGTAATTCATTACCCTGTATTTTAATCGATTATCTATGGCGTTTCTGCAAAACTACACAAATTTCAAAAATCATAATTGACATCTTATCTATAATTCAAATTCAAAAAACATATGGTTCATTGTATCCAGACATCCTTGGAATATGAGATAGCTGTTGTGGGATTTCAAAATTCAAATTCTATTCTGAAAAATCTCTCTAAATTCATCCTTCCGAAGGCTAAAATTTCACACCTAAATATCTTTTTCTCTCTTAAGCAATCTGAGCAAATTCTTGTGCTCTGCCTCTTTCTTTCATAACCCAAAACTCTGCTCACTCCTTTCTTCTACCTATACACATCATGTCTGCCTCTAAAAGAACCAAAACCAGCAAGAGAAAAGCTGGAGAATCTTCAAATGCTGCAATGAACAGGCTTAATACCTGGTTCACATTTGAGGTGGATAGAAATAACTACATGCAATTTCATGCAACCAAACTAGTTATGCCCCCTAAGTATCTTGACCTCAACTAGTTTGTGGATGAGGGATTTCAATTCCCTACCATGCTAGAAGCCTAAGGACTGAAGAAGTTCCTTGAGATGAAGGGTACTTTTTACCCTGAGTTGCTGAAGGTGTTTACACTTTAGCCAAGGCTAGCATGAATGGTGTCCTCCGTTCTCAAGTGAATGTAGTTGTCATGGAGATTGACAACACAGTTTGGAATGTTGTGGCTGGTATCTCCTGTGAAGGTGTTAGGAGATTTGAAGAGGTTGGAGGGTACTCCAAAATTGATACATATAGAGGGATGTTGCTGGATCCTCAAGCTGGATTGAAGACTAGGCTAGGGGTTGGAAATATGACAAGGGATGATAGATTGATGCACTATATCATCACTTATATCCTCACCCCTAGGTCCACAAATAATGCACAAATCACAGATGATGATTTGCAGTTAGTGCATGGCATGAAGCTTGGAACTCAAATTAATTAGGTTCTAGTTCTTGAGGAGACCATGATGAAGTCTAGGAGGCTTTTGAGTTATCAATTCCCATATGTTGTATTAGTCTCAAGATTCATAGACTATTTTGGGATTGATTTCTCTCATGATATTGTTGACAACACAACTGAAATCACCAACCTCATCTCTGTCAAACATCTTCACAAGTTGAGGTTAATGTAGACTCCTAATGGATGGATGATGGCTGGAGAACAAGCTCCACAAGGTGAGGCTGGTCCTGTTGAACAGTAGTGGACTCCCTTTGAATCATTGATGATGCAAAAGATGGATGCAATGTTAGACCTGCATCATGAGCATAGAGCTGAAGTTAATTCCTCCTTAGAAGAAATTACATCTAGGCTAGAGAACATAAATGCTAGGATGGCTCTTAGAGATTTTGATAGTCTCTAGTTTGATGGCTGTAATTTCTTGCTTCTGCCTTGTTGTTTGCTTCTCTTATTTCTAGCAATTATCTTTAATGTTTCTCTTATGTTTATCCATCATTTCAATCAATGAATAAAACTTTGTTTCATGTTGTTTATCTCTTCCTTGCTTATTTCTTTATAATTGTACATTTTTTTACTTTGATAAGCCAAAAAGGGGAGAAAAATATTGAACAAATGAACATATATATGAATGAGGATGTTGTGTTATTAATTGAAGAGGAGAGAAAAATGATTAAAATGATTGAACCTTAACTTTGTCTTAAGCACTGTTTGCTCCTTATAAAAATCACTTAAGATAGGGGGAGCAATCTCAAGACTTATGAATGTAAATTGTTTATGCAAAGTATACTTGACATTTGTTCTTTGCAAAGAGGCTGATCTTATTTTAGATATCAAGTATAAAGCTCCTAGAAATCATCCCTTAAAAGAACACTAAAGGTTCAACATGTTCAATTGAAGTTTGACATGCTCAAATTCAAAAAGGGGGAGATTGTTAGATATAGAGGGAGCTTGAAGAGAATCAAGATGCTAAGGATATGAGTCTTGGATAAGTTTTAACTTTTACATGTCATTCAATTGAAGGCATATGTAATTCTTAGATGGATATGAGTTTCATTCTATGATCCTTTGCGTTGCATAAACATCATTCATTGGCTTGCATTCATGGTTTTACAAAAGGTATATGTTTTGTGAAAAAGATTTTAAAGTATTCATGATTGCATTGAAAAAGCCAAAGTGTTCAAAACTTGTTTTGGAAAAACAATTCCGTCCTGCTTTAATCGATTACTAGCTAATGGTAATCTATTACATAAGCTTGGTAGAACACTTTAATCAATTACAATAGAATCGTAATCGATTACACTTCACAAAGTCACACAAATCTCTTCCTGTGATAATCAGTTATAGATTTGTGTAATCGATTACTTGGCGCATTTTGGAAAACATGTCTTCCTGTGATAATCGATTACATGGTGATTTAATCGATTAATTTGCTCATATATCTTTGCCAGAAAACTCAAGAACATTTTAATCGATTGAATTTTTTTTAATCAATTAAATTAGTGGGTTTAATCGATTACGTTGGTGATTTAATCGATTACATTCAGTTACAACAGTTTATTACAAATAATTGTTGGGTCTTTTGAAAATAACAACACACTACTCTACGAAATTTTCGTTGTTTTCAAAAGCCTTCTGAAAGTGAGAAAGGATATTCTGAGTTCTTAAACTCTTGTCCCACAAATTCTAAATCTTCATATTGCATTGAAAGATTTCTTCTTGGGCAAGATATCAAAGAAGTATTTAGAAAAGAAGCTCTAAAACTTGTCTTCATTTCAAACCTAAATGGTAAATCATATTCATTCATATTCATTGGATCAACAGGTTGTCTCTCTCCATAAACTTTGCTTGTAAATTCGTTTTAGAATTTCTGGTTGTTTGTAACTATTACAAAAGTTTCTTAAAGCTTTTCTAGAGCAGGGTTCTCTAGAGGGAAGAAAAGAGAAGAGTTTCTCTTTGTCTTAGTTACTAGAAGTCTAAAAGGGTTTTAGATTTATGTTCTTAATCTAGGGTTGATTAAGGGTGATTGTTGTAAGCTTGTAAGAACTGAATTTTGTGAATAGTGGAACTCTAATCAAGTTTTGATTAGAAGAAACTGGATGTAGCTTATCTTGTTGAGAGGTGAACCAATATAAGTTCTTGTGTTGATTACTTTCTTTAATCTTTTCTCATCATCTTGATATGTGATTCATTAGGTGAAATCTTTATTACTCAACAAGTGAAGGTTTTAGCAATTGTATTCTTGAGCTGATTAGTTTGATTGATTGAATCATTCTTGATTTAATTGTGATATAGATTCTATTACTCTAATTTTTTATAATTTTTTTAAAGGCCAAGTTTAAATCAATTCACCCCCTCTTGGTTATTGTGTGTGTTCATATTGTTTTCAAATATGAATATCTTAATATAGATAAAAAGATGTTGTCACTAAATCACAGGCATTATTTAAAAAGATTAATATAATATATAAAATAAAAATAAAACTTATATAAATATTCATATTCTAATTTATGTGAAAATATAATTTAATCTTATATATTATGTTTTAAAAGATAATATATAAGATTATAAAATATAATAAATTAAAAAATTAATTTTGAACTATTTTATCATAATACTTGTATTAATACTATATTTTTCACTAAATACTCAAATTAGCACTTGGGTGTAGTGGTAAAAAAGTGTGATTCTCATTCTAAGGACCATGGTTCTAGTCCTTTCTTAAGCATTTTTAAAGTTTCTATTTTTTATGAAAATGTTTGGTCAACTTGCTAGTCTAGTAAATATTTAAAATTTAAGAATCAACGATTTTAGGGATTAAGATAGTGAATTAAAAAATAGGGGCGCTCATTTGGTTAAATATTCAAAATAGGGGGACGAACTTTGCAATTAAGCCTTAAAGTCAATTTGAACTTTTAGTGAATACATAAGTTACCAATTGCATTTTATTAGACCTTCCTTGTCTCTTCATAAACGCATAAATTTTTCACTTACACCATATTGAACCTTAATGAATCATTAGTACTACACTTATGTCATATATTTTAAAATACTTAATTTTACAAAATTTGAATATGACATATTTTCATAATATAAATAGTATTTATTTATTATAATTTTTAAATAACTATATGAAATAAACAATTATTTTGTACAAAAAAACAAATTAAAAGATTAATGATAAGTATGATTTATTTATCTTAATCAAAAATGTAAATATCAATTTGTTAAATTTATTAAAAATTATCCTAATATAATTACAAATATTATATATTTATTATGATTTATAAAACATTGTAAATATTGTTTTGTTAATTTAAAAATATTACTAATAAATTACTTCAATACTTTTTAAGTATAAAAGGTATTTAGGTATATGATATATTTATTATGATTTAAAAAAATTTAAAATTTAGTTTCTCATTTTTTTAAAAATACATTCAATCGCTAATTCAGTCATTAACCTAAAGATATTATGTAATCTAATAGAGACCGAAATAGCCACCAATATTTCAGTGACCTTTATATCGTTTCTATTAGAGTCGCTAATGCGGTTTTAAGCCAGTCGCTAAGTCAGTCTCTAATTCGGTCGCTAATGCAACTAAGCAACCGCAATAAAGTCCGGCTGCAATTGGCGACAAAAACTGTGGCAGCTACTTTGTTCGTTAACAGCGACCAAAAGTGTTTGGTCGCAGATTTCGGTCGCTAAATTGTATTTTTGTGGTGGTGGATTAGATTGGATTTAAAATCCAAAAAATGGATTTGGATGTGAAACCAATCCATTTAAATAGATTTAAAGTTGATTAGAATGGATTAGATATGGATTGATTTTATGGATTTGGATTTGGATTTTTTTTGCACAACCCTATGTGTGAGGAGTAGAGATGATGCGGCTTTGGGTCTCTCATTTCTGCCGCATTAACCTAGTAAGCCCACAAAAATTATGAATAAACCACACCCTTAAGTCTCGCTTGTTTGGATCTCAGATCTCTATCGCAAACTTCCCGCAGGGTCTCTATCGCACTCTTTTATGGGAATGATTAGGGAGTGGAGATTGAAGATAGAGAATAGAGATGTTTACGTACTCAACGCTCAAGTATAGGGATGGCAAAACGGGCCTGGCCTGGCGGGCCGGCCCATTTGGATCACGAAAAAATGTGGGTCGGGCTGAGATTTGAGCCCACATTCATTAAACAGGGCGGACCAACCGGCCCACAAAAATGTGGGCCAAATGTGGGCCAGGGCCGGGCCAGCCCACTGGGCCAGCAGCCCACCAATAAAAAAAATAATAAAATATTTAATAGGTAATTAAATGAGTGGTTTAGAGGGAGAGTGACTAAGAAGAAATGAGTGATTTTGAATCCTTAACCCTAATACATTTTTATTTGGAACCTAATAATGAGCTATACTACATGTACAAATATGCTTTGATTGCCTGCATCATTGTGAAGCAAATTTCTAAGAATTTGTTAAGTCTTAGGAGCTAATTGAAAACCATTGTTAGACATGTATTCCCTGCTTGTTTTTGCTTCTATTAGGCATGTATTTTATATTAAAAATCATTGTTATAGGATTAAGTTAGTACATTATTAATTTTTAGTATAAATAATTACATTTGAATTTTTTTTAATAAGTTTTTTACCTTTTGTTTAAAAAAAAATATTTTTATTTTTTAAGTGGGCTGGTCCGCTGGCCCACTAACCCACTTTAAAGTGGGGCTGACTAGTATTTTCAGCCCACTTTGCAAAAATGGACCAGCCCAACCCGGCGCACTTTTTTAGTGGGTTGGACCAGCCCGACCTATTTTTGGGTGGGCTGACCCATTTTGCCATCCCTACTCAAGTATGTGTTTAGGATTTAGCACTATATTTAAGTTTTATCTTAAAATAAAATATCTCGTGTGCAAAATATTTTGCAGTTAGACTAGATTTAAGTTTTAATTTGTTTCAAAGTCTTTTTAATCTTCATATGCCATGATTTTATTTTAATTCTTTTAAGCCACAATTCTTTAAATGTGGTCCTCTTATCCAAGGTTTAAATCGTGTTGCCTAATCTAATCAACAGTTTCAGCAACATTTATAGAAAGAATAAACCACGAGTTTTATAAGCCATAGATCTTTAAATGTGGTCTATTCTACCTCAACAGTTTAAAAACTGCGGTCTCATCTAAATAGGCCACGCCTATTATTTACGGAAAAAAGAAAAAAACCATGGCCTATTTTAAGTTTTAACCATGGTTTTTTAACCGTGGAAACCAAATTGTGGTCTAAAGCTCAAAATGTTATAGTATATTTGGACATTTGAATTGATTTTAATTTTTTAATAATATAAGAAATTAATATAGTTGTTAATACAATTTTTTAAATAATAAAAAATATTTTCTCTTCAAATTCATCTATGCATCACACGAGTACTATCTAGTATATAAATATATCTAAGTAATTTTCTAAATATTTCAGCTAAGTAAAAAGTTAATAAATAAGAAATAAATAATTATTTCATAGAAATTAATTTTTGACATTACTTTTGCGTGGAGGTAATAACAAATACGTGGCCTATTCGTTATGTTGCTAAATATAAATTATGTTAAAAGAATTTTTAAATTTGATTATATACAAGTCTTTTCTAAATAAGTTAGGTAAGAAAAATAAGGAATAAACATATCAAAACTATTAAAATAATGAATTATAAAAGATACTGAAATTTTTAAAAAAATATAAATTTTATAATAATTCAGATGCTAACGTACTTTGGCTATTCTTTTATACATGTTTTCTTTACTAATAAATTAGATACATTTTTAATGTGTAAAAATAAGAAAAGAGTATAATTTTTCTGAAAAGTTTTAAGATTTAAAGTTCTAAATGTGTTAAAATTGAAACCAAAGTTTAAATTGAATTTTATTTTTTGTCATTTAATTAAATATAACTAATGACTTTAAAATAAATTCAAATTAGATTAGGTAAAAAGAAAACATTCAATAAATTAGTAAGGAAGAGAAAAAAGAAATCTCTTATAAAACTATTACCATCTCCTTCTAAACATGCTATCTTATAAGTGATTTTATATATATTGCTCTAGAACGCAATGTAAGGATTTTAGAAAGACTTGTAGCTTTATTGTGATAGTAGATAGGAATGTTGTTTTACTATAGTCTTCCAATTGATTTTTTATCCATATCAGTTGAGTGCAGCAAATGGCAGTTGAGATATACTCTGTTTCAGCAATGGATAAAGCAATTGAGTCTTGCTTCTTACATATCTAGGTGACTTGAGTTTCCACCAATGAAGTGATAACTTCTACTAATGCTTCTTCTTTTTAGTTTGTCACCGACATAATTAGCATCACAATAATTGGTTAACCTAAAATCTTTTCCCCCTTCAAAGCAAAGACCAAGATTAGAAGTTCCAATAAGATATCTAAATATCGTTTTGACAGCAGTCAAGTGAACTTTCCTTGGATCCTTTTGAAATCTGGCACATAGACATGCGATAAAAATGATATCAGGTCTAAACGCACTCAAATACAGTAGTGATTCAATTATTGCTATGTATTGAGTGTTGTCCACCTTTGTTGATTCATCGTCCAGCCCAAGGTATTTAGTTAGATGCAAAGGAGTTTTTATGTCCTTGGCCTCATCCATGTGGAACTTGTTTAGTAGTTCTTTTACATACTTGGCCTGGTATATGTATATGCCTTTGGTTGTTTGTTTAATTTGAAGACCAAAAAAGAATTTCAATTCTTCCATCATACTCATCTCAAATTTTGCTTACGTAAGTCTAAAAAAATCCTCACATAGAAATTCATTAGTAGCACCAAATATGATATCATCCACATATACTTGGACTAAAATAAATTGATAGTCATAATTTTTGCGAAATAGGTAGTGGTCACTTTTCCTTTTTCAAAGCCATTTTCTAAAAGAAATGAATTGAGTTTCTCATGCCAAGCATGCATGGGTGCTTATTTCAGTCCATATAAGATTTTGTTTAGTTTGAAAACATGTTTAGGAAATGTGTCACTCTCAAACTCTAGTGGTTATTCTACATAAAATTCCTCCTGAACTGAATGTGTTTTTTACATCCATTTAATACAATTTCACGTTATTATAAGTCGCAAATGAATTGCGTTGGATATTCGCATGTAAGGAGCTGCCAAAGAAAGAATATAAGTTTCTCCTGGATATTCGCATGCCAAATCCTTTTCCAAATAGGATTAGAATATGGATTACTAAGTCGCAAAAGCCATTTATAGGCCGAGTTGGCTGTGTATCTCCTAGAATAGTCACCCACCCAGCTAAAGGTATCCTCACCATAACTGATAGAAGGAACATTCACACTTAGAATTTGATTCCTCACCTGACTCGGGATCTCTATACAAAGACCATTTAATCTGCAAACATCACAAATGCAAAGCTGAGTGTCTGAAATATAGACGTAAGGCACCTTATTAGCAATGGACCCTACGCCGAGCTAATCATCAAAGAAAAAGGAAGAAGCTTTGTCACCAACTTTAATAGAGAAGCATGCATGCAAATGCTCAAGGGCTCAAACAATACTTCTCCACAAGTAAAAGCCTCCAATCCAATAGCCTTGGAGGCCGAGAGAATAGAGCCATGCCTCAAGTTTTTGTGGCTCAAAACAGGCGTCCAAGGTTTATCTTGAGTATGTATAAAATACTAAATCATCTTCCCAAGAAGAGAAATATTTGCTAGACGAGAATCACTCAAACCCACACCTCCTTGATCCTTGGGTTTTATCATCTCCTTCCAAGAAACCATGCACCACCCTTTTGACACACCATCCTTAGCCCAAATAAAACGACAACACAATTGATCAATAGTATTGCAATTGGACTTAGGAATCAAGTACGACTGCATAGAATAAACATGAATTGATGAGAGCATACATTTTCATAAACACACTCTACCTGCACGATTTAATAGCTTCCGTCTCCAAGCTGAGATTCTCATCTAAACTTTGTGGACAATATGATTAAAATAATTGGCAGTAGCACGTCCTGCAATAAGCTATTGGCCAAGATATTTGCCTAGAGAATTCAAATATCTCACCCCAGAACATTTTCAAGCTTATCTCGAGCCTCAACACTCACATCCTTTGACCAAATCATCTTGGATTTCTGAACATTGACTTTAAGACCTGATACAACACCAAAAAAGGAAAGAGTAGAGTCACCACCTAAGCTTTGTTCCTCTGTAGCCTTACAAAAAAGGAAACATTGTCAATAAAAAACAAATGGGTCAAAGGAGGCCCCTCTAGAAAGAGAGATAGGGTGCTAAACATTTTCCTCCTTAAGCTCATTAATCCTTAAGGATAGCCTCTCCATACAAAGGACAAACAAATAAGGGGGGGAAAGGATCCCCTTAACAAAGCCCTCAAGCTGGAGACAAATTATCAAGCTTCAAACCATTCCATAGCACCGCTAGATTAGACCCTATTACACCCCACATAATGAGACAAATGATACTCGTAGGAAAGCCAAAAAACCTAAAAGTATTCTAGAGGAAATCCCATCTTAAGCGTTCATATGCTTTTGCAGATCCAATTTTTCCTAGAGTTCTGGTACGAGAGAAACTCTTCTTAGATGAGGATATCATTGTACTCATTATCCAACTCAACTTCTACTCTAAGGACGCTTTGAGTTTCTCTCTCTTCAAGAGCCTTTTGTAGATCCCAAAGCCTTGCTTCCACCTCTCTTTTGTTGGAGGTAAAGGGGTTTGAGAGAGAGAAATGTTTAGTGTTGGGTGCTTGAAGTATTACACCAAGAGGCATCAGAATTTGGAATGCTCAACAGTGTTACCTCCAGCGTAGGGAAAACCTTAGTAATATAGTAAGCTATTGGGCTCTAACCCATATGGGCCCATATAACCATACAATAACCTATTGGGTTTGTATGTGAACATATTATTATTAATATATATAACGTATATATTCAACAATCTCCTCCTATGTTCACCATACAACACAATCCAATAAGGTAGTCAGTGTAATGTTCAAACAAACATGAATCATTCACATCCAGTTCAAGACAATCAACTTGGATCGGTCAAAGAGTTTTAATAATAAAATATTAAACTCAGACTACGTTTGCAATCAAACTAAGTGAATCATCATTCTCATGAATCTGTTTTGAGATCAATATATTAATATAAATACCAAGAGTTTTTAGATTAAATCTAAACTCATCCAAATCCCAACATCCAAAAAATCAATCTCAAAATCAATTCACAACCAACATATGCATAACAATCAAGTATAAGTAGGCCAGTCAAAATAGTCTAAGGCCTTACAAATATAAGAAAGAAGCATAATAATCATGATGTTCACAAAATAGAAATAACAAAATGTAAGTCTCAAGTAAATGGACTCCAACATAATGGGCAATAGTCTCAAGTAAATGGACTTCAACATAATGGGTAATAGCAAGTGAACTATCAAGTTCCCTACTACTCTAAATGATATATTCATATATCAAGTTGGTCGTCCTCCTAAGGATCCAACTTCTTAAGCTCTCCTCCATCTCTACCATCCCCTGTAGAATATCAAATATAAATTTCATATTATCATGAATTCAATCATTTGAATAAACTACTAAAAATGTCTAGTTCAACTAAAAGAACTTAGCATCATATCATCAGGCAAAGAAAAACATATATCAATGTTATAAAGCATCATAATATCATGTTCATAAGCATCAAGCCAGTTTCATAAATTATGAACAAGGCCTAAATAGTTTAAGTTATAAAGAGCCATCAACCTAAGTTTATTTGTAAGAGAGTAACGATTGTCTTGTTTCATATAATAAGACTAATAGTCACGTCACTTACAATAACCTAGTCTTGTAATGTCAAGTTTCAATTAAGAACAAGACCAATAAGCTTCTTATATAATCAACTATTTCTATGTTTCAATTTGGAATGTCACGGTTACTAATTCCTTAAAGTCAAATAATCTAGCATCAAGTTTGGAATGAGATCATTTAACCAAAAGGATAGGCCAACCTGGTAGGATTATATCATCAATTTTGGAATGACACAAGCTTCCCAGATATTGGTTTAAAATCAACTCATCAAGTTTGGAATGAGATCATTTAACCAAAAAAGATAGGCCAACCTGGTAGGATTGTATCATCAAGTTTGGAATGACACAAGCTTCCCAGATAGAACTTTTGAATTGGATTAAAATCATCTCATCAAGTTTGGAATGAGATGACTCACCCTTCTCAAAATAGTTAGCAACCATGATCATCAATGAAATATATAGATTGTGCTTATCATTTGGCCAACAAAAGAAGATTCGATAATTCAAAACACACAATTTAAGGTAAGTAAATGATAATTAAGACTTGTCTACATAGTCTTTAACCCCATTTCCCCCACTGTTTTGAATAATCGATCTTTAGGCAAACCTTTTGTGAGAGCATCGGTCATGTTATCCTTTGATCTCACATCGACCAAAGTGGTAACTCCTTGTTCTCGCAGATAATTCAACAACGCGTGTCTCAGTCTTACATGTCTTTTCTTTGAATTAAAGAGAGCATTCTTTACGACTTGGATTGCTGCTTGATTATCACAAAATAAACTTAAAGAATTAATCTTTAGTTTAGTCAAAGGAATATCCATAATCAGATTCTTTATCCACTCTGCCTCTTCACCAGCTAAGGCTAAAGCAAAAAGTTTTGATTCCATTGATGACAACACAATACAAGTCTGTCTTTTGGATTTCCAAGTAACAGCAGCTTCACCCAGAGTGAATATATATCCACTGGTGGATTTACTATTTCCAATTTCTGAACACCATAAGGCATCATAATATCCATCCACAGTTGGAGGATAACCAGAATAACATAGAGCATAATCTTTAGTACCTTTAAGGTATCTCATCAACCTACTGAGGGCATCCCAATGCTCTTTACTAGGATTACTAATGAACGACTCAACATGCCAACTGCAAAAGCTATGTCAGGTCTAGTGCAACTCATAGCATACATGAGACTACCTATCAGTTTTGAGTACTTTAACTGATCCACACTGGTCCCTTCATTAGGACTCAGTCTTTTGTTATAATCATATGGTGTCTCACTCGGTTTACACTCATTGTATCCCCAGGTAGAAAGTAGCTGCTCAATATAATGAGTTTGGCTAAGGGAGATAACTTGCCTTTCAAAGCTTACTTTAATACCGAGAATGGTATTAGCTATACCAAGATCTTTCATGTCAAATTCTCTAGCTAAAGTGGTTTTCACATCTGAAAACCATAGCTCTTTACCACCTTGTCAAACTTAAGATGCCACATCTTAGGTGCTTGTTTAAGACCATACAAAGATTTGTTCAATTTACAAACTTTTTTCTCAAGGCCTTTCATGACATACCCTTCAGGTTGTTCCATGTAGATTTCTTCATTTAACTCTCCATTTAAGAAGGCTGTCTTTACATCCATTTGATGCACTAAAAAGTGTTCAATAGATGCCAAAGCAAGAATTCTTATAGTTGACAAATGACATACAGGTGAATAAACATCAAAAAAGTCTATTCTACTCTGTTGTTTAAAGCCTTTAGCTACTAAACGTGCTTTATATCTAGCTATTGATCCCTCACTATTCAATTTCTTCTTTAATACCCACTTACAGCCTATAGCCCTAGCCCCTTTTGGCAAATTGACTAGCTGCCAAGTGTGATTCTGTAGCAAAGAACTCATTTCATCATCTATGGCTTCTGCCCACAGTAAGGATTCCTTAGATCTCATTGCTTCTTGATAGGAGAATGGATACCCTCTATATGGTAAGTGACAAAATCCTCACCAAAACTCTTAGAAACTTTATCTCTTGTAGATTTTCTAACTGGGATTGGTTCAATAGCTAGTTGTGTGAGATTAGTGTCAGAAGGACAAGCTATAGATTCTACAGTAGATTCTAAAATAATATCTGTAGATCCAAAAACCTTCAAGTCAAGATTGCTAACAAACTTGTACTCAAAGAATTCTGCATCTCTAGATTCTATCACTGTATTAGTAGATAGATCCAAAAATCTATTTGCAGCACTATCTTCTGCACGACCTAGATATACACAAGTAGTTGTTCTAGGTCCCACCTTAGGCCTTTTAGGATCTTGTATCCTTACATAGGCAACACAACCCCAAGTTTTAAGGGTATCATATCTACAAGGACGTGTGTGCCATATCTCATAAGGTGTCTTAGACAATTTAGAGTGCGGCAACCTGTTTAAGATGTGATTAGCAGTTAAAATAGCTTCTCCCCAATAGGAGGAAGGCATTCCAGCTATAAGTAACATAAAATTTAGTATTTCAATTAAAGTTCTATTCTTACGGTCTGCAACACCATTTGATTGGGGTGAGTAAGGAGCAATAGTTTCAAGTATTATGCCTTCCAAAGCACAAAATTATTTGAACCCAGTCATTGTATATTCTCCTCCTCTATCACTCATAAACCTCTTAATTGTCAAATTAAGTTGATTTTCAACTCTAGATTTAAAAACCTTAAACTTCTCAAAAGCCTTATCTTTCGATTTCAACAAATAAACATGACAATATCTAAAGAAATCATCTATGAATGTGATTAGGTACTTCCATCCCCCTCTGGTGACAGTTTTTAAAGTCACAAAGATTAGAATGTATAAGCTTAAGAAGTGATGTGCTTTTAGAAACCGACTTAAAAGATTTTCTAGTGATCTTAGTCTGTGCACATGTGATAACCCTAAGTTATGGCGTGGTTGGTACCATACCCCCGCGCGACAGCGCGGGGATTCACAACAGAAAACCTGGATTAAGCATGAGTTAAGCTTAGGATTAAGATTAGGCTTAATAAAACATGATTATGTTCGATAATTTCTAGAGAGGAAGCTTTTAAGAGTGAGAAAGCTGTGTCTGGCTTGCGGCGCGACCCGCGTGGCGTGTGGCGCGACCCGCGCCATATGTATAAATATGCCATTGTTGTCTGGCATCTCACGCGAGTAGCGTGGATGTTCACGCGAGTAGCGTGGATTGGCAGTGCTGTGGCGCGACCAGCGCGGTAACTGGCGCGAGCCGCGTGGGATCGACGGATTTGTTTTTATAAGGGCCATTTCAGACTGAAGAAGAGGGAGAGAAAAGAGGAAAGAAAGAGAGGGAAGCCATTGATGAGTTTGTAAGCTTTGTATCTTCTTCATCGTTCATCTAAACACCTCTGACCTAACTGAGAAAGTGATCAGAGCCCCGAGATAAGAGTAAACCCCCGATTGATTTGTGAGAATAGCTGAGAAACGAGGAGATTTGATTTCTCTGAGAGAACCTTGAGAGCTCGGAGTTTAAAGGCGAAGAAAGCCTTGATTGAGCAAGCTACCTTAGGGAAAGTGATTCCCTGGTGTTTCTGAACATCACAGAGGTAAGAAACTCGAGCTTTAACCGTTGGTTCTGTGTATTGGATTTTGAGGTTTTGGGGTTATCTTAAGGGGTGTTTTTGGAGGTGTTAGAGCCGTTGTTAGGCTCGGATTCTGTAGAGTATTATGCTCAGAGGACTGTTCTAAGGGGGTTAGAGCCTTGAATCATCATTACTGATGAAGTTGATTTTGGCTCTGAGTATGTATGAGCAGAGATAAAAGACTAGTAATATGACTAGTATGAACCTTAGAGCAGTTGACAAAGTTGCTCAGGAGACAGTATAGATGAGATTGACCGATTGAAACTGTGGATGATGAGAAGTTGGGGTTTAGGCTATTGTAAACAGAGATATGCCTTATGTTAGCCTGACTAGAGTCTTAATAGAGGCTCTGAAGCCTTGTGTAGGCTAAGTAGGACCTTGTGAAGGGTCTGAGATCACTTGTACAGTGATTAGTATATGTTTATAAAGAGGATGATAATTCCTTTCGTTTGAACGTCCTAGAACTGTATTTGATGTATTATATGCTTGTTTTGTATAGGACGTGAGCTTGATAGCTCTGGTGGTGTTGACCACGAAGCCGGGAGAGCCGGTGATCTATTTAGAGCAGGTAAGCTCTTGGTTCTTAATTGTGTATCCTCTGCTGTGTTCCACCATACATCCGTGGGGATTATGGTTATGATATGTTGTGCTAGTAGAGGAGTGTGTATAATGATGTGAATGAATGATAGATGTTGTCTGAACCCTATGAAAGGGTAGCTGATGTTTTATATTTGATCTGCTATGCTTGAAATGTGAACTGAACCCTATGATGGGGGATTGATATGCATGGCTATGATGTGAGTGAATTGTGGCATGACTGGTTGAATGTGAAACCTGTATATGTAAGTTGTGCTTGAATAGTATCCTATTGTAGTAGGATAGATGATTGAGACTGAGAAAGACCTGGTGAGAGATGAGCCTGTGATATGGAGGTAGCCTCCTATGTGGAGATGTTCCTATATACACAGATGTAGCCTTTCCCAGGCAATTGTATTGAGTTAGAGGATGAGATGGCCCTGTGATACATAGAGGTAGCCTCGTGATAAGAGATGTTCCTATGTACATAGAGGTAGCCTCACCAAAAGGAGATGTACCTGATATATATAGATGAGCCTCGTGTGAGAGATGTTCCTATATATTCAGAGGAAGCCTCCGCTAGGAATACATGCAAGAGATGTGCCTAGTATATAGAGGTAGCCTCCCTGTGAGGAGATGTTCCTATATACTTAGATGTAGCCTCTGCATGACAGTGATTGATGTGATGAATGGCGTTATGCCATGAGTATGCCGTGATTTTGGCTGATGGATGTGTAGCCTGATGGTGATCAGGTGTATTGTGTATTGATGTACACTAATGTTGATGGTTGAATGTTTCACTGCTTGATTATATATATATGTATTGTCAGTGAACCAGGGGAAGGAAATACCTTCAAGGGCCCTGAGTTTACTGAGATTTTATATCTCACCCCGTTTGTGGGACTTATATTTCAGGTGATTCTTCAGGAGGGGGAGCAGATAGATCCCAAGGCAAGAAGCCTATGCAGGATTAGCTGCTGATGATACCTTAGGCTAGAGGACTTGAGCATGTTGCTCAGATATTTTTGTACTTAGCCTTTGGTTTGTTTTGATGTACCCTGATGGAATACTTGTATAGTTTTGTACTGTACAGAGAACTCTGATGTATATTCACCATACTATAGTGTACAGTGTTATGATAGTGACCCTTGATGATGTCACTTTTTAGTTATGCTTCCAAACTGCTTAAACTCTGATTGATTATCTGTTTGTTTGTGATTATGCTTGGTAATGACCCTTATAACTAAGGAGGGGCGTTACAGCACACACTTCACATTTGTCAAATCGAATAGAAGTATCTAATGGAATGTTGTGAGTTTTAGATAAATGTTGCATTTTCCTATAGTTCACATGTCCAAGTCTATTACGTAATAATTTTGGATCAATCAAAGTAGAACTAACATGGTTTATGCTATCAATATCTAAACTCAATCTATACATGCCATTGATCATAAATGCACAACCGAAGTAGCATGAGTTAATAGATAAAGTTACTCTACCATTCATAGTTGAAAAAGACATACCAGCTTTATCAAGTAAACTCATAGATATTAAATTCCTTTTAAGTAAGGGTACTACTTTAACATGTTTCAAAGTTAGTAACTTACCTGAAGAAAACACCAAAATTAGCAGTTCTAGCATGAGTCACCTCTGCCTCACTACCATTATAATTTTTACGGTGTCTTTCTTTCACTTCTATGACCTTAGAAAGTAAATTCTCATCATTTGTCGCATGACATGTAGCACCACTATCCAACCACCACTCAGAAGAGACACTGGCCTTTCCATTATTCATCATCCCAATGAAGGCTTGAGGCTCAGGTTCACTAATTAGCATATTAGCCTCATTTTGTGGTGTGTTGTTCTTTAACATCTTTGGTAGCTTACACTCTGCTGTCCAGTGACCCCACTTTCCACAGTTATGACACTTGCCCTTCTTCTTCTTCTTGAAGACAGTCTTTTTGGCCTCTAACTGTGAAGAAGATTCACTTTTTGGTGGCTTGGACTTTTTCTGATATATATAGAAATGTGAAACTAAGTTGGCAACTAACTTTTGTTGTCCTACTTGTTCCAAACTCTGCCTACAAATGTTTTTATCGTCAATATGAATATACATTTTTTTTAATTCATCCAGCCCCATCTATTCTTTTAGTCTATGCATGTCAGTCTTAAAAGAATTTCATTCAGCAGGTAGCTTACTCAACACAAGATCAAAGAAGAGATTATCAAAAGATTTAAGCTTTATGATATCATAGGAGCTATATTTTGCCATTTTAATCAAGGTAAAAGAGTTAGAAAGAGTGCACCTTTAAGTCCTCCAAAGTATATCAAACCTTCTAACTTTTCAAAACAAAATTGTAGAGGTGAAATTTGTCAAATTTAACCCCAAAAATGGATCTGGAACGCCCAAAAACCTTAGGAACAATGATTTTAGGTCGTCGGAGACTTGCTGAAAATTCGTCGGAAAGTTCGCCAGAAAATCGTCGGTCGCCGAAAAAGTTCACCGGAGAAGACGAACCAGTCGCCGGAAAGTTCGCCAGAGAAGACAAACCAGTACCGGAGAAGACGAACCAGTCACCGGAAACTTCGCCGAAAAACTGCAGAAACTTCAAATGACTATATCTCCTTCGTCTGACCTCTGTTTTACGCAAACGACCACTCAAAATGATCGTCTCGATGAGTAGAACAAAACCCACAAGGTTTCAATTCGTGAAAGTGGCTGAAATTTCCAGGGTCTAGCCTCAAAAGTTGCGGCTACACAATTTTCAATCTCAGATCCCGGTCAATCCTTCCGTCAAAACACGAAAGTGATCACACCTTTGAGTTCCTCTCGATGAGATCTTCAAAACAATACCTTACTCGCTCAAATCCGATACACGAAGCTAATACTTCAAGATTGTTGGAGGTAAAGGGGTTTGAGAGAGAGAAAGATTTAGTGTTGGGTGCTTGAAGTATTACACCAAGAGGCATCAGAATTTGAAATGCTCAACAGTGTTACCTCCAGCGTAGGGAAAATCCTAGTAATATAGTAAGCTATTGGGCTCTAGCCCATATGGGCCCATTTAACCATACAATAACCTATTGGGCTTGTATGTGAACATATTATTATTAATATATATATAACATATATATTCAACATCTTTTGCATATGTGAATACTAGCAAACACATTATTGTTAAATTTAGTATCATTTTCACGCACTTCGTTTAAACACTTGGTAGCATTAGGGGAACTGCGATCCCAAGCTCCACAAACCACATTCTCCAAATCACAATGAGTGGCCCATGCTGCTTGAAAACGAAAGAGGCAATTACGAAAAGAGTCTAGAATTCCACCATATATAACTAGAATCAGATTGTGATCAAAATAAACTCTACTAAGATTCTCCACAAACGCCTCTTGAAAATAAACCATCCAAACATGATGTGTCTGTTTGTTTCTTGAACCAAGTAAAACAATTTCCAGTAGAACCCAAGTCCAACAGATGACAAGTATCAATCATATCCATGAACCTAGAAGCATCAACAACTAAAAAAAGACCTCCCCGCAACTCAAAAGCATGAAAAATCTCATTCCATTCACCAAGAAAACACCAGGAAAGATCTATATATAGATTGATTGATATCAACAATATGATCCCATAAGGAAACACATAGATGCATATGAGGATTTTCATACACTGTCATGCACATTCAAGATTGAGAATTCCTAGAGATACGGATTGTGAGGGCTTGGGGAAAATAATGGACATTAGCAATAGAAAAGTCCCTATTTTTCTCCACCAAAACCCAAATACCTCTCGCATGGCCATTGGTTTCAACTAAGTGACATATTTCATGACCCAAAGAGTTCCAAAACCCTTCAACAGATTTGAACAAGCAATGATTCTCCATCAAAATGAAAATAGAAGGATGAAAACTCCTGATAAGCTTGTTGCATCCCTTTGGCATTGACTACCCAACGAATAGTCTAGCTAACAATATTCATATCTTAAACATATTCTTGATAAATAAGGATAAAGAAAGATGACCCAAAAGTATAGGATCATATTAGCATCATCCCTTAGAGAGGGTGCATTGCTCGAAGCAACCACAGGCATAGCCACCTCCATGTTTTCAACAATTTGCTCTGAAGCTACCATACTTGTCATTTGGGATCCATTCCCTATAGCAGACTTTGTAGTCTCCATATTTGATTGAACATTTTTAGTTTATTATTTTCTTATTCTTCTTAGCTTATTTGACCTCTCTTTGACTCTTATTTTCTCACCTTAACGTAGATTTGGTCTTAGACAAATAATTGGATTTAATTTATAATTATTACTTATTTTTGGATTTTGTGCTTAGTTGACCTATCTTCTTTGTTCATGGCCTATAGGAAAAAATATACAATTTTTTCAGAAATAAGCTTGGGCCAATTCTACCATTTTGAGGATCACTTTAGACTTGAAAGTCAGAACCTCTGCACTTGGACTTTGGGCTACGAAATTGGGTTTTGCTTTGTGTAATTAGCTTAATTGGATATATTAGATGGCCTAATCAAGGCCCATCCTTTACTTATGTTCCATTGCAGTATATATTAGTGTAGTTAGTTAGTGAGGGAGTTACTTCATTTTGTACAAAATAGATTTGAGAAACTTATTGTGCAAGTTTTAAGATCAAATTCTTCTCTCTTTTTTTCTCTCAACTGCTCTTTATTTTTCTTCCTCCTTTCAACTTTGTTCCACTCATTTCTTGCACAAATTTCTTTGTTCTTCCACTGGTGATGATCATAGAAGGCTAAACAATCAATCAATCTACAAATCCAGTCCAAACAACGAGGAATTTGAGTTATGGTTTAGTATTTCAATTTATGTGTGAATGTTTATCTTCTTCTTTAATTCTATTTTTGATTTTTATGATTATGAATGTGCTTAGGATTGAAAACAAATTAATTATGGATTCATTTCCTAATTTCAAATTTAATCACATAATTTTTGAATGATATTTCAATCTGATTTGTGATTTCAACTTATTTGGGGATTAATTTGATTGAATTATCTCTAATGACATTGACTGAACTTTCACAATATGATCATTATATGTAGAACTGTGATAATTTGAATTGCTTGGTTTGATGAATTAGATTGATGCTCTTGAATCTGTTTCACTACTTATTTCATCAATTCTGTCAGTTTCTAAATTTTTTGTATTTTTATTTGTATTTTTGTAATTTTTGTTGATTGTATACAAACTGTTAGTTGAAATCCCCTTGCTGTTTATAAGTGGATTGAAGTCGAAACCAAATATTGTATCTCTTCATCGACCTAGATTATTATTGTACCTAGAATTAATTCTAGTTTTTTTTTAAAAAAATGATTCGAACAGTCGTTATCAATATCCACATGCATTACAAGCCATCTCTTCCTCTAGAAAAAGATTAAGAGACACTCCATCATTAGCCAGTCTAGAGTTGGTCAAGGACCCCATCAGAAGGGTAGTTTTGGGTGAGACCAGGGACGGAAACAAAAAAACAAACAAGGGGAGCGGAAATTTTTCACAAAAATTGTAATATTTAATATTCTCTGAAGTAAATAGGAACCGCAGTAAAACGTAAAAATTTGTTATGCAAAAATTTAAAAACAGATGCAATAATGATTAGTATGTATGTTTTCCTGAGATGCAATGCAAGGTTTGTCTTTAATTAAGATCAATATTAGTTGTGGGGGAAGCAAGGTAATTCAAAGAGTCTAGGGGGGAGATTGCCCCTGGAAAGCCATTCCTAGTTCTGCCCTTGGGTGAGACATGCCCCTCATGCGTTCCTAAATTAACGCTTTAGGATCAGCCTGAAGCCTCTTCTTTTCGCCTCTTCCTAGGTCCTTTTTGATTTCGGTCCTGGTTATCCTTAGGTGGCCCCACATGAACTTTTGATATTGGCCTACCAATTGTTGAAAATGAAAGTATACATCTTTTATTTAGAGAAACTCAAGTTACAAATACTTTCACACACTTGAACTTTACAAGGACTACTTTGAGTTTCACTCACCCACTTTTGCTACTTATTTTCTCAAGCTCACTTTCACTCTACACTTACTTGCTTCTTCCACACCCACACTCACATCTACACACTTGCTTTCAACCAAGACACTTGCTTCTAGCCAAGAGCCTCTACCCCTATTTATACTTGCTTTGTGAGATTTCTAGATTCTTCTCCTATCTTCTTCATTACTCTTTGCTTCACTATGTCTCTAGATTCTTCTATAGGTTTCTTCAATCTTCCTTATGTTTCCAGAAGCTTCCACAAGATTCTACAGTCTTCCATAAGCTTCCAGAAGTTTCCATAAGCTTCTACAAGCTTCCATATATTTCTAGAAGTTTCTACTTGCTTCTATAAGCTTCTAGAAGTTTCTTCAAGCTTCCATATGTTTCTAGAAGCTTCCAGACCCTTGTAGATTGTGGACTAATCTAGAGATGCAAATTGAGTTTGATTTCTAACACTCCCCCTCAAACTCAACTTTGCATACCAATTATATTCTCTCTTAAAGTCGATCTAGCAACCATACCAAGTTGCCTTCTAAACTCTTGCAGTTTCACGCCGTTGAGTCCTTTAGTGAATAAGTCTGCAACTTGGCCTTCGGTTTTCATGTATTTCATCTTAATATGTCCTTGTAACACCTTTTCTCGAATAAAGTGATAATGCACCTCCACATGCTTGGTCCTTGCGTGGAAGACTGGGTTCTCCGCCAATCGTATAGCTGATTGATTATCACAATAGAGGTCTACTGCATAGTCAACAGGTTGATGTAAGTCCTTCATAAGCTGCATCAACCATGTACATTCCTGTGCTGCCATTGCTGCTGTCTTCATACACTCAGCCCAAAATCGAGGTGGCACGTTCTTGGCGTGTAACATGCTTCTACATATCTCTGCCAAATGGCGGTTCTTCCTTTCCGCAACTCCATTTTGTTGAGGTGTATTCGGACAAGTGAATTGTCTTCGTATCTTACTATTTCGTAAATATTCCGTGAATTTTTTTGATGTGTATTCTCCCCCATTATCCGTACGAAAACAACTTATATTCCGTCCTACTTCCTTTTCTACCTTCTCTTTGAAATTCTTAAACTTGGAAAAAGCTTCTGATTTTTCCTTCATAAAGTCCAGCCACACGTACCTTGAAAAATCATCAATGAAGGTAATCATGTACTTGAAGCCACTTATGGATGGTTGCTTTATGGGCCCAAATACGTCTGAGTGGACCAGGTCAAGTGGCTCCTTAGCTCTATAGTGTGACTCCTCGTATGGTAGTTGATGTGCTTTTCCGTACTGGCATCCAGCACACACCGTACTTTCCTGGACTTCTAATGAGGGATGACCTTTGAACATCGCCTTCTTCATAATCACCTTAAGTTTATGATAACTCACATGTCTGAGTCGTGCATGCCACAGGTCAGTTGTTTCGTTCTTCCTAGTCTTGTCCACGTATGCCGTTTGGGCGGACATCACATAGACAGACTCCAAGCGCCTTCCTTCCATGAGTGGTGTGCCTATCTGCTTCAGATTTTTGTACACCTTTACACTGTCTGGTCCGAACACCACATAATTCCCCGAAGCTGTGAGCTGTGAGACTGAGAGTAAATTTTTCTTCATCCCTGGCACATGGAACACATTTTCCAATGGTGTTTGGCTGCAACTAAATCGAGGCACTATTGTTGCCTTTCCCACGTGAGTGATGGGCAATTTTGCATTA
>QARZ01040887.1:105138-123524 GCA_013407115.1 Glycine latifolia
ATATATATATATATATATATATATATATATATATATATAAGTTAACATGTACTTTTATACATTATATATATGTGTACATTGGCGGATGTACGTTGTGGGAAAATTGTTGATATTAATTTTATCATTTTATTATTTTAATTTTTATCATTCTCACATATTTAGTATTAAATACTTAATAAGTCAATGAAAAAAAATACACATTCATATCATCTCAAACAGATAAAGAAAAGGAAAAATTATCACTACTTGTTATTATTTTTTTAGATCAATTAGATTATGTAGTTTTTTAAAAATGGTTCAATGTGATCTTTTACTTTTAAAATGTGAAATTAGGTATTTTATTTTATTAAATGAATTCAATTTAATAAGTATAATCTAAATTGATTTTAACTATGATCAAATTAATTCATTTTAAAAAACAAAGTATCGAATTGAACATTTTAAAAGTAAAATATATAATTGAATTATTTATAATAAAAAAAATGACCTAATTGAACACGCAAGTAATAAGAGTACCTAATTAAACTAGCAAAATAAGTTAGAGAAAAAAAATTAATCATTTTATTATAGACTATTTCCTTATCCTTACTAAGTAAAATTTTTGAATTTTTTATAATATATATATATATTTAAAAGTTTGTATAATATACATTTACATATTATTGTATTATATAAAGATTATTATATGTTTTATTTAAATAATCTATGTCTAATATAAATTATTATTATTATTATTATTATTATTATTATTATTATTATTATTATTAGAGAGAGATAATCTTATGCTTTGATTTCCTCACTCAATTATAGGACAACAATTACACTGGAGTAAGAGTAACAATATAAGATAGCGATAACGTAATCATATATTATTAGCCGAACAAATATTTGATTGAAATAGGATAGAGTAATGTTAGCATATCCCTGGGAGTGAAATAAATTTTGTAAAAAAAATAACGGTAGCTTATTTCCTTTCAGTTTCATCTTTGTCGTACTGTCAAAATTAATCTTAGCATATCCACTTTCCATTTCATATATTTATCTTTAAAATTTGAAATTAAGCCTCCAAGAGCTTAACCTTATTGTAAAGATAAAATTAAATCAGATCCCACAAATCCTCTCTAGTCAAAACAACGAATCAAAATACAAAAAAGTGAACAAGCATGTCAGTTACATCATTTAAAAAAAGAATCTCCCTCAAATAAATAATCAAATATAATGCCATAAATAGATATTTGACCTGATATTTTCCCCTAGATAACAAAAAACAGGGTACTGTTTTCTAAAAAGGGCCTTTTCATCCCACAAAACTAGCAAAAATTGGAATAACGTGAGATAAGAAAAGCAAGCAAAAAAAAAAAAATATATATCCAAAAGGGTATATATCTAGACACAAAAGCATAAACCTTACCACACACAGGCACAAGAGCTAGCATGGGTAACTGAAGAGGTTTCGATAGGGAAAGAGAGGAAGAAAGATGATGAAGGAAACAATGACATGCAATGAAAAAAGTGAAGGGTGTTTGATGCTGTTTGGTGTGAACATTCTTGCAAAGAACCCTATAAGAGATGGTATCCCCAAATGTTCAAGTATGGTAAACCTCAGTTATTGCCATGGAGAGGAAGAGATTAATGCCAATAATGAAAATTCCGAAAGTGGATATTTGTCTGATGTTCTTGTTCATCAACGACATAACTTCCATGACAAGAAAAATAAGGGTATGTTTGCATATATATTTCTTCTGATCCTTCTATTGACATCACATATATATTAAAACTCTTTACATTCATTGATTATTAGTTTATGATTGCTATCTTAAGAATCCATCTTCGTATATATATACACAAAGGTTGTCGTTCAATAGGAATTTTATGTTTCAATTTACGAGGAAAAATTAATTCTTGCATTCAAAGGATAAAACTTACATACAGTTAGTTCTATAGGTGTTTTTATTTGATTAAAATTGAAGTTTTACTTCAGTACGAAAAAATTGCATTAAAGAATTACACGCACATTATATATTCATGTGAATCTCTAATTCTTATTTCACAACAACACATAACAGCACCAATAGAAACGTATCATTGTACATAAGTTTTGTCCTTTTTATATTCAACATGGCGTTTGTGTTTTTTTCTCTTTTACATAAAGAGAAAAGCAAAACATTGAGCTTTCATATGGGTTCACAGCCCAAATTTTTCACAAGATATGTTTTTGTAGGTTAGGCTGTCAAAATGGCTCATTTATTTATTTTCATTTAAAATTATATTGATTTTAAAAGGAAATGATAATACTAAATCAAATAGATCTACTAGTGTTCGAGCTAGCATTTTACAAGCCTGACCTGGCCCGTCGCACCGCACCAAGTTGGTTCACTAATTTATTTATTTTTCTTGTGGAATTATTAATAAGCTGAATAAAAATTATGACTTATATATGTGTTCCATTAGGAAAACCATGGACTGAAAAAGAGCATAAGGATTTCCTGAGTGGTTTAAAGCATCTGGGAAAAGGTAATTGGAAGGAAATCTCGAAGAACTATGTGAGAACAAAGACTTCTACCCAAGTTGCAAGTCATGCACAAAAATATTTTCTCAGAATAGGTGCATATGAGACAAGGAAACGTAGAAGAAGCCTCTTTGACATACCACTGGTTCGTTTTCACTTCACTCAACTCTCTCTTTCTCTTTCTAATGTGTGTGTGGCTTTTAATTTTTATCTATACATTATGCAAAAATGATCATGTTGTTTGATATATATGACAGGAAGAGGATGGAACTTCAAAAGTTTTCCGAGTTTCCCATTAATTATATATATGTAAGTCCAACAACATTTTTATAGCTTCTCACTCCATTTTCATAGACATGTGACTATCATGAAATTATATTTTTTTTCCTAGGTCAAAGATTACAAGTGTTTTTTTATCCATTAAATCAGAGATTAAGTTCACTCGCACTATGTAACTATAGCAAATGTCAGAAAATTTTGCACACAGTGAAAATCGAATACAATTTTTCTATTAAATAGATTATTTTTACTCATATCAACATAACATAATCTTATACCATTTTTATAAATTTTTAATTAACATATATACACATACGTACATGAAGAGAATGGCAACTTTCAAATCATCATATATTCATATTGATGTCAAGTGTGAAAGCACATCACATGTACCCTTCCTCTATCATCATTAATTCACCCGATATCTTCTTCTTTTGAGATCAATTCATCACATATCTTCTCTTTTATTTTAGCAAAATGAAAATTTAAGAACGTGAGAAATGTTTTTTACTACCCACAATATATATAATTGTCAAAGCTGAATATCACATATGATCACGCCCTTAACATTCATATTTTCTTATATTAATTTATTTGGCAAAAATGATTAAAAAGTTATCTGGAAGTTGTAAAGTTAATTTTTAGCTAAAAGATATTAAGCTATCCTGATTAATAAAAGATATATTTATATAAATTGTATACATTTTTATTTTATTTCATAGACACAAATATATTTTTAGGTAATTATTGTTTTAAAACTTTTCATGATTTTAAACTCTCATTATTTTTGTTTAAAGATAAAAAAAATTAAATTTTTTATATTAGCAATTTATTTCTATTATAAGAATATTTTCATCTCATGTTTTATTAATTTTTTATAAAAAATTCATTAAATATAAAAATAATTATCTAACATATTTTACATTTTTAATTTAATTTACTGTAGATTGCACAAACTATATAGTAATGTCGTATAAGCAAAATATTCCAACAATTTAAGCGTAATGTCCCTTCAAAAATCATGTTAGTTTATGTACTTCTTGTCCAAAAAATTGTTTTGCCTCTACAGAAACTAAAATATATTGTCTACATATATTTGCAGATTATAATTCCTGGCAATATTTTTTTGTCCACTACAAGTTTCCTGAAGCAGCCGGCCGGTGATTCTCATAAATCACCAATAAATGAAAACTTTGGCAATGTTCTTACAATATCTGAAACAGAAAATGAGTCTCCAGATCTTCCCATCAGAGCGGTCTCAGTGTGCCCTAAAATCATCTTGTGGACGTTGGAGTCATCAGTGTCAATTAAACGACCAGAAACTTTAGCTACTTGATTTTTCCATATTGATTCGAGAACTAATCACTTTGTGTATATATTCATAAGGTTGTCGTCAAAAAAATATTCATAAGGTCCTTTTTTAATACATTATGTAGAGCAAAATTCTCCATATTTAATAGCTTGCATTGAAAATTAAAGCTTTTGATTGGTTCATTTTGTCATGCACCTAATATTAATAAATTGAATTTGGATAATTTAAATTAGATAAATGTATAGTAAGTAATATTAGTTATTAATTAGAAAATTAACTGTTAATATTTCAATATATATTTACATAACCCTGTAATACATATTCTTAATTATAATTTCAACACTTAATTTTATCATTAAAAATACTTTATTTTTTAATTGAATAATTGCTGTTTCTTTTTTTGCACCAAAAGTGTCCCTAACCAATTATTTTCATCACCATCACGTAACACGGATGAGAAATACAACAGCCTTCGGTTAACAACTTCATTGCAATTGACGAAACACAATCTATTTTATAAGTACTTGTCAAAAAGTTTATTTGAATGGGATGGTTGTTGAAAAATCATGGTAGTTTGAGTATCAGGGACATTTTTGCAAATAATTATAACTTTTCAAAAACGATTTCTATAAGATGGTATTTAAAACCAGTGTTATTGAAATCGGTTTGGACCGGTCGGTTGGACCGGTCAAACGAAAACTGGAGGAGGAACCGGTCCGAGTTGTCTAACGAACTGGCCATGCAATTGGCCTGCCCTGACCTGGATAAAATTGGGCGATTTTGGCTAAAATCAGGAACCCAACTGGGTTTTATGACCCGGACGGGGTTGATGAATAAAATAAAAAAAAGTTGCAGACGCGTAAAATGGCGTCGTTTTGGTGCCCTAGAAAAAACAAACTTCAGAGACAAAATGCAAAAAGGCAAAAGCTTCAGTCCCTTTAGCTTTTCTTCATTTGTTCACGTTGCACTTAGCTCAAGTACTCACGCTCACGGCTCATCTCCATCGCCAGCATAAACGCATCTTGGGGCCATCTTCGTCGCCGGCGTAAACGCAGCTTGGAGCCATTTCTGTCGCCGGTGTCATCGAAGCTTGGGGTCCTCACTCATAGTGGTTTAACGCAACAAACGCAGGCCATCCCCGTCGTCGTTCTCTCCTCCGCTCCGTGCTTGTGTTGTATGCTTCTTAATATGCTTTTGTATTCTCGTTTATTTTGTCTCCGTCATCGTCGTGCTTGACTGCTTGCCTTGTGTTTCTGTTTAATTTCAAATTACAGTAGCCTCATTTTTAATTGCTCTACTTATTGGCCATGTCTGGGTGCAATTTACTTACCATGGTTCGGACTTGGGAGGCCATGTTTGATGGAATGAGTGTCTTTACTGATGTGTTTGCAATTTTGCATTGTTTAGTGTTATTCATTTATTTCTTGTTTGCATAGTTCCCGACAAAGAAGAAAGGGGAATCTTGCCAGTTGCCTTTGTTTTCAAAGTTCAAATCAAATTAAGCAGTGAGTTTGTGACTGTGATGAATTAAGTAATGCCTTTGCCTAGTATTTGTAGACAGCTTCAGTTACAAGATAAGCCTAGGTTTGGATTCATTGCCGTAAAAAGATATTATGTTAGTAGATTTTATATAACTGAACCTTGGCTTGTTAGCGTGGAACTTCAATTCTAATTATAAAATAGCACTAAAGATCCTAACTCCTAAGGAATTGCCTGAAAGCTGTATTTTTCTTTTTACCTTCCTTTTGATTACTTATCAAGTTTGTTTTAGTTTTGACTTTTGATGTTTTCTCATTTATGGTCAATTGAGCAGGAGTTTATACTTTATAGTTTATATTCTTATTTGGTTAATTACTTAATTGTCATTTGATGTTTTTGCATTTAGACCTCAAGATGGAAGAGACTGAAGCCCCATCATCTCAAGAAGCATCTACTCCAAATACTTCTCAGAATGTTAGAGGGAAAATTGATCCAACTTGGGGACATTGTAAACAAATTGATGAGGGTGGTTCAAAATTGATAACCATGTGTATTTATTGTGATAAACGAGTTAAGGGAGGTGATATTAACAGGTTTAAGGCTCACTTGGCTGGACAAAAGGGCCAAATAGAGGCTTGCAAGAAGTTCCTGCTGATGTCCAACATCAAATGAAGTAATTACTTGAACAGATTGAAAAAAACAAGAAAAGAAAAGTTCAAGAACAATCAAATGAAAGTGATACATTTGAAATGGATGAAGACCCTGTGAAATGTGGAACTCCAAAATCAGTTTCTTCCAAGTCTCAAAAAAGGAAGAACATTCATCATGTAAATGATTATTTCATGCCTAGAACAACTCCTGGATCTCAACCTAGCTTGAAGTTTGTCTTGCAAAATAAGCAAATTGTAGAAAAGTGTGACAAAGCCATTGCAAAATGGATGATAGATGCTTCAATGCCATTTAATGCAGTTAACTCGACATATTATCAACCTATGATTGATGCTATTAGTAGCATAAGTCCAGGGTATAAAGCCCCAAATTTTTATAGAATCTGTGGTCCTTTGTTAAATATGTGGGTTGAAGTGAAAAAGCTTGTTGATAGTTACAAAGAAGTTTAGAAGGAAACAAGATGTACTCTGATGGTTGATGGATGGACTGACCGCTCTAGGAGAACTCTCATTAATTTTCTTGTTTATTGTTCTAAAGGGACTGTTTTCTTAAGGTCAGTTGATGCTTCCTATGCTTCTAAAACTGCTGAAATGTTGTTTAAGCTTTTCAAGGAGATGGTGCTATATGTTGGAGTAGAAATTGTGACCGATAATGCTGCAAATTATGTTGCTGCTAGTAGGTTATTAGAAAAAGAGGTTCCTAAATTATATTGGTCTCATTGTGCTGCTCACTACATCAATTTGATGTTGTAAGACTTTGGTAAATTTGAGGAAGTAAGTGACATTGTTTCACATGCCTCAAAAATTACTAAGTACATATATAATCATTGTTATGCATTATTCTTGATGAGACAACATATAGGTGGAAGAGATATACTCCGTCCAGCACCAACTCGGTTTGCAACTAATTTCATTGCCTTGCAAAACATGTTGGTCCAGAAGGATGCTTTAAGGGCTATGGTGACATCTAGGTATTGGACAGCCTCAACTTATGCCAAAGACTCAAAGGCTAAAAGATTTGTGGAACAAATCTTGGACTTTGGCTTTTGGACAGAGTGTGCTGATATTGTGAAGCTTACAGAGCCATTAGTTCGTGTGTTACGTATTGTTGACAGTGAAGATAAACCTGCCATGGGTTTTCTTTACCAGGCTATGTATAAGGCCAAAGAGGAGATGATTAGGAGGTTTAAGAGAAATAAGAGGAAAGTGGAGCCTTATTTGGAGGTCCTTGATAGGCGTTAGGATTCACAGCTTTGCAAAGATCTACATGCAGCTGGTTATTTGTTAAATCCAACTTGTAGATTCAATGCTGAATAATTTGAGAAGCTTAAGAACACATAATCCAGCATTTTGGAACTCACTGATAGGTATACACATAGAGATCTTGAGTTGCAAGATAAGTAAAATGAAGGCATGGGGATATATAAAATTTCTGAAGGATATTTTGCAAGATGAGCTACAATACGTGAACGAAACACAATCATGCCAGGTAAATTTAGTGTTTCATACTCTGATAACATTATTGATTTGTGATTTATTTTAGCTTCCTAAATATATTCATTATATATATTTGATTTATTTATTTATATGTTTTATTCTAGATCAATTGTGGGATTGTTATGAATATAGAGCTCTAGAGTTGCAAAAATTGGCTATTTGTGTTTTAAGCCAAACTTGTAGTGCTTCGGGTTGTGAAAGAAATTGGAGTGTATTTGAGCACATCCATTAAAAAAACGGAATAGGCTAGAGCATCAAAAGCTTAATGACCTTGTTTATGTTCGTTATAACTTGAGGTTACAACAAAGGTATCATTATATTGATTATGGTTTGATTGTTTACCTATTTTGGTTGATTTTTTATATTGTTGATATATAAGCATTTTGATCAATTTATTTAGGAATCGACTAAGGCAACAAAATTATGACCCAATCAATTTGGAAACCCTTGATGATCATTCTAATTGGGTGTTGGAGGAGTCACCACCATTCTTAACTCGTGAAGAGGTGGAGGATTTACGTAATGATCTTGCAAATATATCCATTCAATCAACATCAGATGATATTGATATTATTTCTTAATAACATTAGTATTTATTAGATAACACTTATGTTACGTACTTATGTTAATTGCTTATTTGAATTTATAATGATGTTGACATAGATAAATTAAATCTAGATGAAGATGAGGATGATGATGTGCCAGTGCCACAACTACCCGACAACACCATAGAAGATGTTAATCCAAATGAAAGCAATATTGGTGAAGAGCCTCATTCTTTTGATGAAGAAGGGTTACCTGAACTTGACCCTACATTGGCTCCTTGGATATAAATTATTATAATAACCTAGATTTAATAAATAAGAGAAAAGAAAGAAAGTTTAAATTTGCTAAATTCCGTCAGAAAAAGCGTTAGCGACGGATTTTGCGACGGAATTAGCGACGGATTTCTGCCTGTGAATAGTGCCACGCCTGGGGCGTGGGAGCCACGCCTGGAGCGTGGGAAGTGCTCCAGAAAGTTGATTTTCTCTGGAATGCCACGCCTGGAGCGTGGGATCCACGCCTGGAGCGTGGGACTCTCGCTGGGGGCCTATAAAAGGCCATTTTACGCGATTTTTGGGGAAAAATCACTATTCCTCTTCTTCCTCTGACCCAGGCAGCCATGGATGAGCTTAGGAGCTCCATAACTTCATCCCACTCCACCTAAACACCTCCTAATCACTATAAAACATGATAGAAACCAAGTTTGAGCCAAAATCCTTCTTCCCTATTCATTGAAAAACCCCTTTTCTGAGAAAGCTGCAGAGAGCTCGAGATTGGGCGAGGAACGGCGGTGGTTCAGTGCACCAAGGCTAGGGAGAGTAGCCCAGAGGCCTTCCTCGACAGTTCTGAGGTAAGAAACTCGAGTTTCTCCGGTTGATTTGTGATTTGGGGGTTTTGATGAATAGTGACCCATCTGTGATAGAGCTAGAATTAGCTCTGGGTCCAGTTGAGAGATGTGTTTAGAATCATGTGAGGAGGAAGGATTAGCTTTCAGTTTGTGATTTCGTGACTGTTGGTTTTGGCTCTAGGTTATGCATGGGTGACTTGGACTGAGTCACTTGATTTGAGACATGCAAGGGCCAGGATGAGGGGCTTGATGTGCCTGAGAGGCCTTGAGAATGGTATCTTGTGGTTCAGACCGTTCAAGCCCTGAGAAACCCTGAGGTTTTGACTGAGAGAGCTGAAATGCTCTAGGTGAATGGCTTAGTTTGAGTCTGGAATGACTCTGAGGCCATGGATGAACCTGAGATAGACCACTGAGGGTCTATGGAAGGCTTGTGTGGATAAGCCTGATGAACCTTAAGTTAGATATCTCGGGTTGAGGGAAAGAACTGTGGTTCCTTCCCAGAGGCAGTGGATGACTGCTGGATGAGCTTATGCATGGATATATGATTGAATGGTCTGTGATATGTGTTTGTATGCTTTGTTAGGGCTTGACACTGCGGGTGTCAGAGAAACAGACCGTGATTCAAGAGACTGGAGCTGTGAGGCACGGTTGCCAGGTAAGCTCATCGCTCTGGGGATTATTCCCTTTCTCTCGTTTACCACCCAAGTGGATGATTCATGCATGCCATGCTTGTATTGCTTTTGTTATGGGCATGCTGTGGACTGAAGGCCTGAATGGCCCATTTAGATGATTTGTTATGACTGAAGCCTGAGAGGCTAGAAGAACGGTTCTTAGAGTGATACTCAGACCGTTCGAGATGTATGAATGCATGATGAACCCTAGGTTAGATACCTAGATGTTGTGAGAACGTTGTGACACCTGTGGACTCAGGTGTGGGGCCTTAGGCCTTTGGATTGTTGCGTTGGAACCTACAGGATACCGGACTGGTATCGGGCTAGCTGAGGTTCCCTAGCCAAAGGAAGAGTGTGAGGACTCCCTGGAATAGCTGAGATTCCATGGGAGGTGCCACTGCTCTCCACTAAAGTCCTAAGGGTGGATGGCTCTGCACAGAGGTTTCCCTTAGGCAGTCATGTGTAAGACCTGGAGGGCTATTCCCAGGCAAGCGGTTATGTGTAAGACCTGGAGGGTTATTCCCAGGCAAGTGATTATATAAGTCCTGAGGGATTGAGAGCTCCCGGTGTGGATCGTCTCTCTCAGGCAGTGTGATTGGAAGTCCTGTGGGATTGAGAGCTCCCGTTGTGGATTGTCTCTCACAGGCAGTGGATTGGAGATCCTGAGGGATTGAGAGCTTCCGGTGTGGATAGTCTCTCTCAGGTATCTGAGCAGGAAGCCCTGAGGGATTGAGAGCTCCCGTTGTGGATTGTCTCTCTCAGGCAGCTGATGGATAGTCCTGGGGGATTGAGAGCTCCCGGTGTGGATTGTCTCTCTCAGGTAGTGGAAAGTCCTGTGGGATTGAGAGCTCCCGTTGAGGATTGTCTCTCACAGGCAGAGGAAAGTCCTGTGGGACGGTGCTCCCGTTGTGGATGACTCCCCAGGCAATTGAGATGGAAGTCCTGATGGATGGTGCTCCCTGTGTGGATTGACTCCTCAGGCATGTGTTATGGAAAGTCCTGGTGAGGCCAGGCAGTGGAGAGCCTAAGGCCTCTTAGATGAGCCATATCTGGATTTCTGGAAGTCCTGAGTTGAGGGATTCCTCAGGCATCGTATGTATGTATGAAGTCCTGAGTAGGTGACTCAGGCAATGCTTATTCAGTGATGAGGCGGTGCCTCTCCGTTACGAGACGTGTCCTAGGGTGGACACTGTGTTATGGTATCTCTGTGAGACGAGTCTGAGATGGCTAGAGAGCCAGATGGCTAGAGAGCCTGTATGAGGTGGAATACCTCCGATGCTGATAGCATCCAGTTAGTACCCAGAGAGCTGGGGAAGGTGTAATAGCCAGGACGGTGTCCTGGGCTTCATTATGTTTCATTCTTTGTGTTTGTGCTTGGGGGTGAACCAGGGTAAGGGAGGATCTCCCAGAACCCTGAGCTTACTGAGATGTATATCTCACCCCTGTTGTGGGTTGTGGTTTCAGGTGCTCTAGAGGAGAGAAGTTACCACAGGGCAGGAGGCCCTAGCTGAGAGTGCTGGAGTGGTTATGGGCTGCAGATGAAGATTTGGAGAATCTTTATTTGATCTCTGTCTTGTATAGGGTGTGAGTGTACACCCGTTTTACTGTTCATATATTGATGTATCAGATGAGGTTTTACTCCTGATTATCTCTGTATGTTATGTCTGTTTTGTATCTCTGCCTATGTTGTGTTTGGTTTACCTGGATCAGCAGGAGCTTGTGTTTTATGTGTTTTTATATTTCATGCATAATGAAATCAAGAAAAACGTTTCTGCTGCTTCCGCATTGAGTTTGTTTAACTCTGATAGCGCGCTTATGATATTGTTAATGATAACACGTCCGGGGTGTTACAATTATGGATGTTGTCATGTTGATGACTTGATGCTATTTGTGTTTTCATTTCAAGACTTATTAATATTTGTGGACTTGTGATATCAACTTTAATATTTCAATTGTTATTTTGGATTTTGAAGTATGAATGAACTTTTTTTAATCAAATAATGTTAGTTATATTTATATACTTCTATATAATTTGAATTTTTAATATAGGTCGGGTTAAACCGGTTCAATTACTGACCCACTGATCCACTACCTTGACCGGTTCAATGACTGAATCGGTTTTGATAACATCGTTTAAAACATCTTTTTAAAGATAGTTTTTATCAAAGTGGGTTTTATAAAAGAAACCCACAAATGGTGTTTTCAAAAAATTTCATTTTTCCTCGCACCCATTCCTCTCCTCTCGTCCCTTCCCCTCCCCTCCCTCCTCTCTTCCCTCGATCCCAACACTGTTGTCCACTTGGTGCTCTCTTCGCCATCTTCAACGTGGAGAATCGTGGGTTCTTGGACTCGATGAAGAGGGGTAGCAGCCATCAAGCATATAATGGTGGAGCAATTAGGGTTAGCAATGAGTGCACCCTTTCTCGTACTGGCTTTGATGTTTTGCATTGCTTCAGGGTTCAATTCGGGAATTACCAACAACACCTTCTCGTCCATCCGAAATGCAGAGTTATTGTCAACCATGACCGTTCCCCTATCAATGGCGATGAGGCGAAAGTGTTTGCTGATGGAGCCGACAGCGCTGAAGATCGCAATGTCGAGCCATCAAAGTTGTCTGGCGCGAGCTCCTGGACGAAGTAGTCCTTGTCCTTGAAGGTGATGCGGCGGCCAGTAGAGCACTTGGATGCCAGCATTTGGATGGAGCGGTAGGGGAAATCGCGATCAGAGAGGACGAAGAGGAACTCCTGGCCAACGGTGTTGGTGACGCCCACGACGGTGATGGAGGGGTTGTTCTCACAGAGGGACATTCGGATCCTGGAGGGGGAGGAGGTGGGCTTGGGACGACCGGGAGGGAGCTTGAGCAAATGTGGTTGTGGTGCAAAATGGAGTGGGTTCTCGGCGCTACAAGGTTAAAATATGGTTATGCTTAAGGAATCTGCAAGATAATTAAATCTGCATTTCTTGTTTCTAGTTGTAACATGAGTGCTAAGTTTATCATGATTTCAGCATTTAAGGAATTTGTGGATACATCTTTTACATGTAAAATCTGTTATCTGTGGAGTTACTTCTTTATTAATCGTTATGCCTTCTATATTCAGGATGAAGATCTTGGACAAATCATTTACTTGATCACCTCTACTGTAAGCTAAATTAGAGACACAATAATGCATTTCCTGAAGCTGAAATGCAGTGATCGAAGTGTAATAGTTTCATAATGCTTGTATATGAGTTGGTTTAATTGATTGTGTGGCTCTTCTGCACTTTGCAGGTGTTAACGTTCTTTGCAGGAGTTCTACTAGAGAAGCAGATAGTTGTTGTCTGTTCTAATTTGGTATATCTTGTACCTAAAATTAAGTTTACAATGATCTTGTGACAGCGATTATTGATTAATGTATCCTGCTCTTTGATAATCATCATCATCTTTTGTGAAGTTATATGGTCGTTGGTTATATATGTTCCCTTGTTGTCAGGTCCCTGCTCTATTAAGAACATTAGTGGTTATTTATTTATTTATTTCTTCTCATTGTTTTCTTTGCCTGGTACAATTTCTTGTGCATATGTTACTCATTTTGCAGCTTATTTTTAATGTTAAAGTCATGTTCATGATTTGATTATCTTGCAACAGCAACAACATTCTTATTCTCTAGTTTTACAAATTAGTTACTGTCACAATGAAATATGCATATCTATAATTATCTAGATTAATATGGACATATTTTCTTCACACTCAATCTTCAGGGAAATAATTTGGTAAATTTAAGTGCAAAAATCATTTATATTTTTCCTTGGTACATATTAGAAATAATTTTGGTGGCTTGATTATAATTTTTAAAATTTTCTTTCATAATCAGGGAATCCTATCTGCTTCAGTTTTCTCAGTTATTCCACTAATCCAGCCTTATCGGTGGCAAAGCCTGCTTATGCCAGTTTGATTTCTTTCTCTTTTCTCTATTAAAGTGAATGGGAATTTTACATGTTAATATGTTATTAACTTGCATATGCACCTTATGGTATTTGATGAGAACATGTTTTTCCAGATTTTACCAAATGACATGCTTGAGTTTTTAGACCTGTCCCTTATGTAGTGAATATTCAGTTATTTGCTTTAACTTATAAGAATATTACCTGCTTGAAGCAGGGCTATGAGGTTGCAGTTTTAAATTTGGTTTCAAGTTGTTCAACTGTTTTTTAACTTAATCTTTCAATTGATAATACAATTTGTGATGTCTCTAACTGCTTACAAAATTAATTTATAGGTTGGTATTAAGAACAAGACTACTGAAGTTTAGTCAAAGTTTACCAATGTTATCTGGTTGATGCCGATAGAAACCCGGTAAAAATCAAATCCTTTTTATCTCAACAATCATAAAGCCATTGCTTCAAATGAAGGAAAGTATTACTTTGCCAATTGTTAATTTTTGTGCTACTGTATTCTAATGTTTTTTTTGTTTGCTTGTAAAATACATTCAAGTTTTATGTTTTTGGTTCCTTTTCTTTTTTTTTTTTTTTTTTTTACATTCAAGTTTTACAAATCTGTTGGAATTAAAATTAACATTTTGGGTAATAACTCAAATAGGGAAGAATATATGTTAATTAGAGAACAACATATTAAGTTTGTGTTTGCTTAGAATGTGTAGTGTGGCCATTCAATTTCTGTAATTTGATAATTTAATTTGCAAGTTTGATTAATTAGTCAAATGATACTTCATATGCTGACCGTGTAACCCATGAGAGGAAGAGAATTAAGAATTTGGAGGCTAGAGCTAAAGCTTAGGATTGATTGGGTAAAGTGTTGGGTTTGCTTATTATTGTGTTTCTAGATTTTAGGGTGCATTTTTTTATTACTTTGGTTTAGTTATGATTCTAATTCATTTGCATTTGAGTTGGCGGACTGTATCCTTTATTTATTTATTTTTCAAATGGATTAATGCGTTGATGTGTCATTTTAGTGTTTTACGCCCTGCCAATAAATTACACTACTTTTAACATCTGATTTTGACTTGTAATTTTATTATTTTATCTCTTGACTTATCAACATTCAATAAAAATTCTTTAAAATGAACATGTAATGGCTCTTGCAGTGGGTTGGTGGGCTGGTATTTCAGAAGGTGTTAATGATCCACATAGTCTAATTATTCGCATAATTCCTTAGCATGGAAGATAGGTGGGAAGGAGTTATAGTCCAAGGTAATTTCTTTATGTTGATGATAGGAAGTGTGGTAGGATCTTTGCCTCTTTCATGAATTGTAAATAAAAAGTTTATTTTGGCAAAGGACTAAAGGACATGCTCCACCACTTTTGCATTGTACTATTGAGGAATGGCTTGTCTGAATGCGTAAAATATTTGTGTTTAAAATTCCTCCACCTTTTTTTAAGAATAAATTATTTATTTTGTGATTGCCAATCATTTCAAATTATACCCATGTAACCCAACATGAAACTTTTAGGAACCGTGTGATCTTTTGTTAGGGCATGATAAAAGCCTCAAAACGCTTCATAATTCATAAATGTCTATTGCAGCAGCATACAAACTCAAATAAGTTTGGGCAAATGGGCCTTAGCTTATGTGCTTTTATTCTTAAAGCCCTAGTTGTTTTATGCATAAATAAAGATATAGGGAGATCAACTAGTTACTAGTTAGATTTCTGTCTCAACCTATTTTTTGGGTAAATTACACTTTATCCCTATGTAGTTTACACTTTCCAATTTTTGAATATCACTTGGTCAATTTATTTTTTCTTGTGTAACTTGTTTATACTGCAAAACTAACTTATTCATAAAGTTCCATACATTTTCCTATGTAACTTTTAATGAAAGGCCACAATAATAATACATGGCTCGAAAAATGTTGTAGTCCAATATGTTGTAGTCTTGAGACATTATTAGTTTTTTAGTTCATTTCTTGGAATATTAAAATCAACTCATATTCTTTCTTATGTATTTAACAACTGTTGTAGGAATTATTTAATTTCTCTGTAACATGTATTTATTTGTTTCCTTCATCTTAATGCAGAGTGAAAATGATTTTTCTTTAAGTGGAATAACCTTCAAAAAAGAAAAAATTATAACTAAGACGGTTTTTCTAAAAAAAAAAAAAAATAATTATAATTTTTTTTAAAAAAAAAGTCATATTCTAAGATGGTCCTAAGGAAAACTATCCTAGTTATAAATTTGTTTTTTTATTTTATTTTTAAAAAGTCATCTTCTAAGATCGTCCTAAGTAAAGTCGTCTTAGAAAATTCATTTAACAAATTTTTATTATAAAAAGAAAAACCATATTCTAAGATGGTTCTCTTGAGGATCCGTCTTAGAAATTGTAAGTACAAAGACGATTTTATAACCGTCATCGAAAGTATTGATTTTCAACGACGTTCGCTACAAAGATGGTAATAAAATCGTCGTGAAAATGGGTATAGAAACATTGTAAAAAACAGTTTTTCTAGTAGTGCAAACAAAACAAATCATAAATTGATTTTAATGAGCCAGATGATTTTATAATCGTTGTCGAAAATATTAATTTTCAACAATGTTCGTTACAAAAACAATCGTAAAATCGTCATGAAAACAAGTATAGAAACATCCTAAAAAGCAGTTTTTTCTAGTAGTGCAAACAAAACAAATCATAAATTGATTATAATGAGCCATTTTTAATACTATATTTTTAAAAAAATTATAAGTTGTTAACTAAGGCTGGTTAGTTTTCCTTTAAAATATTTTAATGACTATTATTGATAAATGGGACAATTTTAGGCTGGTTAGTTTTCCTTTTAAAAAAGTAAAATAAAATCAATGTCTAATTTCACTTCCATGACTCATTAGATTTGGATCATTTAAAGTAGATAAAGGAATAGTAAGTAATATTATTATTTGTTAATGAGAAAATTAACTGTTAATATTTCAATATATATTTACATTACTTGTTATGTATTCTTATCATTTCAACACTTAATTTTATCATTAAAAATACTTTATTTTGTAAATTGAATCGCTCACTTTATAGGCACAAAAAATATCCCTAACCAATAACTTTTTTTAAATTGCTCACTTTAGCACTATATCATCCGACATATCTTATGGCATCATGCATTTGCGGCATTTTTTTTTTTAAGAGACGGCATGTTTTGTTTAATACATGCATTATTGTTAATTATCTGTTCATTCATGTACATGTATACTGAATAAAACAGAAGAGTTTTGTAAAAAAAAAGTGAAGAAGAATAGTTGAGTTCTGAAAGGAAATTAAAAATAACTTTTGAAGAAGCTAATTTTAGCGTATTTTAGAAAAGGCTATTCTTTTTTTTTTTCCTTTTTATAAGTACTTATATAAAAAGTTTATTCAAATGAAACCTTAGTTCTATTACTAATGATCAATTTATTTATTTTTACCGGTCAATTAAGATTATTAAAGAGAAATTCTTAAAGAAGCACAAGGTGTAATTATGTAGGATCCAAAAGTATACTGACTACAAACAAAAAATGATAAAAACAACAAAAATAACATCCACACACAAAGAAGCAACAGCATCCCACCAACCTAGTGATGGGAACAATTCAGTCCAGAAGGAGCACCTGATCTATTGAGGCCTCTTGCTTTTACTCACTACTACAATAAGTAGTTATTATGACGCACCAACAACGACGGTTGACAAGAAACCGTCTTCGAATGTGATACGGTGGCAATATTGTAATTAAATTGATTAATAACAAAGACGGTTATTAAATAACTGTATTTAAATTGTAAATTTAAGAATAGTTATTCAAAAAATCGTTGTAGTTGAATACTATACAAATACGGTTTTGTATAAGCGTCTTATCATTCTCGCTTTCTCTCTCTTATCAGGCACCAATGGCCCTTTCCCTACCCTGCGCGTCTCTTTTTTTATTTTCCTTCTAGGGCAGCAGTGGCCATTCTTCTCCATCTCTCATTACTATAGCCAACAAGTATCTCTCTCTTTTGTCTCCCTCGTCTCTTTCTCATCTATTCTGAGTGTTGTGGGGTTAGGGGTAGCGATTGTTACGGGGTTACGACATATATGAGAATAAGTAATTGGGGGTGAATGGAGGTTACGGGGTTGTAGTTATGGCACAGAGGGGTTACGAGATTGTGGTTATGGCACAAAGGGGTTACGGGGTTAGGGTTGGAAGATGGTTATGATGGGTGACGGGACACTACGGGATTGTTTGGATTGAGGTTATGGCGTAGAAGGGTTAGGGTTTTTTGGCACATAGGGGTCGAGGTTTTGGGGTTTTCTCTTTGTCTTGCAACTGTCTCTGTTCTCACCTCTCTCAATTTCTAATTTAGGTGAACATGTGATTCTTACAACCCCAAAATTAGTAGCATATGTATTAAGGGTGGCTTCAGTTTTGATCTATGCCGAAGAAACACAATGCTTCAAAACAAGGGCCTCAAAGCCCCAATCTTTCTCCAAACTGGCACCACTGTTGTTGGTTTAGTTTTCCAGGTCTGAAATCATCTCGTCGCTCTTTTCATGTCTACTTAACCTAGTTTTATCTTATTATCATATATGTATACATCGCTGTGTTTTATTTGTTTTTCTATGTGTTTATCTTCACTCTTTTT
>QARZ01040888.1:0-19051 GCA_013407115.1 Glycine latifolia
TCCTCTCCGTCTGACCATCTGTCTGAGGATGGTAGGCCGTGCTGAGTATAAGCTGGGTCCCAAAAGCATCCTGAAGTGCACCCCAGAATCTGGAGGTGAACTTAGGATCTCTATCGCGCGGGGGTATGGCGCCAACCATGCCATAACTTAGGGTTATCACACTACGGGTCATGAACTTCTTTTCCCGGAGAAGAAGCAACGACGATATCCAGGGAATAAGCATCGGCTAACTCTATGCCAGTAGCCGCGGTAAGACAGAGGATGCAAGCGTTATCCGGAATGATTGGCGTAAAGCGTCTCACGACGTTCTGAACCCAACTCACGTATCGCATTAATGGGTGAACAGCCTAACCCTTGGAACATACTACAGCCTCAGGTGGCCTTTCCTTTGTTATAACAAGAGAAGCCTTTTCCAGGATGATCTGTACAAATAAATAATGAACTCTCGTATTGGTTCATATCATGGGTATCTTAAGCCCGAATCCTAGAATTGGCCAATTTCTTGTGTTTGTGTGTAGTTCTTTTGCTTTCCTACACCAAGCATAACTAGTTGCTTCAGTGCCATAATACATTGTACATAGTTTGATCTGTTGATCATTGTCATTCTGTCCTGAGCGACTACATTGTTTATATTATGTTCTTCAACTCCTGCCCCTTTTTTTCTGTCTTTTATTGTTGTTCTTTATCATTCCTTTCTTTTATTTTTCATTCTTTATCATTTTTTCTTTTATTTCTCATTCTTTATCATTCTATTCTTTATCTTTTGTGCAATTTACAACTTCCTTATATTCTACTCATATTATTGTTGTAACGACATTATTCTGCGCACCTTATTCTGAACTGAACCATTACTGTTCACAATTGGGCATCAACTAGAAATCATTTGCGTAAAAATCATTTACATTAGTGTTAAAAAAAGAGGTAGCAAATTTAAAAAAAAAACAAGAGGAACCCATAAATGCTTCTTTTAAGCTGCTTGTTGTAAAAAGGAATCCCTTTGCACTAATTCATTTGACAATTGTGAAAGTTTATTTGTGGTGCTATAGCGTTATTTTTTTAGTTCCGTATTGTCTTTATTTGGCATTCTTATTTGAGTGTCTTTCTTTGTTACCTTTTCTATTTTGTCTTTTAAAATTCCTTTTGATTGTTGTCTTTGTGGTTTTCCTTTCATTAAAATCAAAAGCCCTTTTTTGAATGAAAAGATGAGTTGTCATTTCTTGAGTGAAACATGTGAGTAGAGTGGTGAGGTCCTGTTCATTTTTTCCTCATACTACTATATGATGGTTAGTGGTTCTAGTACCCCTCCCACCCATAGAGTTGATGCAATGCAAGCTCCCCTAGACAAGTTGACCAATCAATTTGCTCAAATATTAGAGCACAAACGGAGGAGGGAGGACATGATAGATAAAAGAGAAAGACGTAGGTCTAGAACCTTCACTCAAAAGAGTGATATTGGAGATGAAGAGAAAGAGAGAGAGTCCTAGGAGGTGTGAGGATAGGCAAAGGAATAAAAGAAGGCATAGGGAAAATAATAGAGAAGAAAGACCTAAGAGGAGAAATGAGAGGGATGAAGGACTTGATGGGGTTAAAATTAAAATACCTAAATTTCAAGGGAGGAATGACCCTGAGACTTATTTGGAGTGAGAGATGAAAATAGAGAAATTCTTTTACTGTAATAACTATAGAGAAGACAAAAAGGTGAGATTGGCAGCCATAGAATTTACAGACTATGTTCTAATTTGGTGGGACCAACTACAAAAGGAGAAAAGAAGAATAGGAAATGAAATGGTGAATACTTGGAGAAAGATGAAAGTAATGGTGAGAAAAAGATATGTTCCTCCCCATTACCATAAGGAGCTTCACAATAAGCTCTAAAGACTCACTCAAGGGAATCTAAGTGTGGATGAGTATCATAAGGAGATGGAGGTTGCTATGATATGAGCAAATATTGTTGAAGAACCGAAAGTCGCCATGGAGCGCTTATTACATGGGCTCAATAGAGACATACAAGATGTCGTGGAGCTACAACATTATGTCAAGCTTGCAGACTTAGTCCATCAAGCGACCAAAGTTGAGCAACAACTCAAAAGGAGGTATTCTAACTGAAAACCTTCCTCAAGCTTCAAGCATTCCTCTTGGAAAGATAGACAACCCAAAGAATATCCACTCACATGGGCCAAGGAAGTTAAAATCTATAAAAACTCTAGTCCTTTGATTTCTACTAATAATGCTTCTTTTCCTTCTGTCACTCAAAAGGCCAGGAACATCAAGTGCTTTAAGTGCTTGGGTAATGGGCACATCGCCTCACAATGCCCCAATAATTATGTCATGGTGTTAAGGGACAATGGACACATTTCTAGTGACTCATGCCCCGAAAAAACACCTACAATTGAGGAGGAAGATGATTTTGAAGCTTATGCTCTTGAAGGTGAATTGTTAATGGTAAAGAGACTCTTGGGAAACCAGATTGTGGTTTATGACCAAAGCCAAAGAGAAAACATCTTCCACACAAGATGTGTCATTCAAGGACAAGTGTGCTCCTTGATCATAGATGGGGGAAGTTGCACCTACGTGGCAAGCACTCGCTTGGTGAACAAACTCAATCTTAGTACCAAACCTCATTCGCGCCGATACAAGCTCCAATGGCTAGGTGAGAATGGAAAGTTGGTTGTTAATCAACAAGTTATGGTAAGTTTTTCATTGGTAAGTACAAGGATGATGTTTTGTGTGATGTTGTACCTATGGAGGCTGGCCATATTTTGCTTGGAAGGCCTTGACAATTTGATAAGCATGCTATCATGATGGTTTTACTAACAAGTTTTCTTTTTTCTCACGATTCTAAAAAAATAACACTTTTACCACTTTCTCCTAAAGAGGTATGCCAATGTCAAGTTGCTTTGAAAATAAAAAGAGAACAAGAAAAAAAAGATTTATAAAGCTAAACATGAAGAGCATGATGAAAACCAAACTCTTGTGCTCGAGAGAAGGATAGAAAACTTATTTGCTAGGGGAATGATATCAAGAGGGCATGTTTGGCCAAACAAGAAATGTACATTTGCGTGTATAAGGACTTGTATTTGAATTCTAACTCTAACCCTCTTCCTAGTGTTGTTGATTCTCTCTTGCAGGAATTTGGAGATGTGTTTCCAAAGAGTGTCCCACCCAATTTACCTCCCTTAAGGGGGATTGAACACCAAATGGATTTTGTGTCAGGGGCCTCTTTTCCCAATAGACCTGCCTATCGGTCCAACCTTCAAGAGACACAAGAGTTACAAAAACAAGTTGAGGAGTTGCTGCAAAAAAGGTTGGGTAAGAGAAAGCTTGAGTCCTTGTGCTATCCTGGTAGTCCTTGTTCCTAAAAAGGATGACACTTGATGAATGTGTACTGATTGTAGAGCTGTTAATAATATAACTGTTAAATATAGACACCCTATTCCCCATTTGGATGATTTACTTGATGAATTGTATGGTGCATGCTATTTTTCTAAAGTTGATTTAAAAAGTGGGTACCATCAAATTCGCATAAGAGAAGGGGATGAGTGGAAAACAACTTTCAAAACAAAGTATGGTTTGTATGAATGGTTGGTGATGCCTTTAGGACTTACAAATGCTCCTAGTATTTTTATAAGACTCATGAATCATGTTTTAAGGGAGTGTTTAGGAAAGTTTGTGGTTGTGAACTTTAATGACATATTGATCGGCATGACATTAGAAGAGCATATTGAACACCTTAGGGTTGTTATGCATGTGCTTAGAAATGAAAAGTTGTATGCTAATCTAGAAAATGTGCCTTTTGTACTGATCATGTAGTTTTCCCAGGCTTTGTGGTAAGTTCCAAAGAAGTCCAAGTGGATGAAGAAAAGATAAAAGCTATTAGAGAGTGGCCTACCCCAAAATTTGTGAGTGAAGTGAGAAGTTTCCATGGGTTGGCTAGGCAATTTGTGAAAGACTTTAGCACCCTAGTTGCGCCTTTGAATGAAGTAGTTAAAAAGAATGTTACTTTTAATTGGGGGGAGGCCCAACAGAGGAGTTTTAATGGCCTAAAAGAAAAATCATCTCATGCACCCATACTTGCCTTGCCCGATTTTTGCAAGGGGCTGTTTTGTTACAAGGGGTCATCCTATTGCATACTTTAGTGAAAACTTGCATGGTGTTGTTTTGAATTACTCAACTTATGATAAGGAATTGTATGTGCTCATAAGGGCTTTTCATACTTGGCAACATTACCTTTTGCCCAAATAGTTTGTTATTCATAGTGATCATGAATCACTCAAATATTTAAAGGGCAAGGTAGGCTCAATAAAAGGCATGCTAAATGGGTTGAATTACTTGAACAATTTCCTTATGTCATTAAACATAAGCAAGGAAAAGTGAATGTTGTGGTCGATTTTCTTTCTAGGAGATATACTTTGCTTGCCATGCTTGAAGCAAAGTTGCTTGATTTTGAACACATTAAGGAGTTGTATGTGCATGATGATGATTTTGCCAAGATATACGTGAAATCCTTTTGAGAGAAGCACATGAGGGGAGACTAATGGGTCATTTTGGGATACAAAAGACTTTGGATATGTTACATGAGCATTTCTATTGGCCTGACATGCGGCGCAATGTGCATAAGTTGTGTGCTAGATGTATAGTTTGTAAAAGGGATAATCAAAAGTTTTACCACATGACCTATACACTCCTCTTCCTATTCCCAATCCCCCCTGGACCGATTTGTCTATGGACTTTATGCTTGGTTTGCCTCGAACTAAAAGAGGAAAATATTCCATTTTTGTGGTTGTGGATAGATTTTCAAAGATGACTCACTTCACACCTTGCCATAAGGTAGATGACGCCACCCATGTGGCAGATTTGTTCTTCAAAGACATAGTGAGGCTCCATGGGATGCCCCAAAGTATTTGTTTCTGATAGGGACTATAAGTTCCTTAGCCATTTTTGGAGGACCATTTGGAATAAATTGGGTACTAAGCTCATTTTCCACCACTTGTCACCCATAAACAAATGGGCAAACCGAAGTTGTGAACCGAACGTTTTCGGCCTTGTTGAGGTAAATCCTCAGGAAAAATGTCAAGACATGGGAGGAATGCTTGCCTCTTGTTGAATTTGCTTATAATAGGGTTGTCCATTCTAAAACTAGTTATTCTACCTTTGAGATTGTGTATGGGTTCAATCCCCTCACCCCTCTTGATTTGCTGCTCTTACCTAACATTTCTTCTTTGAATCATAGGGATGGTAAGACCAAAGTCGAGTATGTGGGGAAGCTCCATGAAAAAATGAAAGCACAAATTGAGAAAAAAATGGAGCAATATGCTAAACAAACAACAAAGGGAGAAAAAGAGTTGTTTATCAACCCAAAGATTGGGTTTGGCCCCATATAAGAAAAGAAAGGTTTCCTACCCAAAGGAAATCAAACCTTTTACCTAGAGGAGATGGACCCTTCCAAATCTTGGAGAGGATCAATGACAATGCATACAAAGTTGACTTCCCTGGTGAGTATGGGGTAAGCGCCACATTTAATGTTGTTGACCTAAGTTCTTTTGATGTAGGTGATGAAGATCCAAATTCGGGGACAAATGCTTTTAAAGGAGGGGAGCATGACGAGGACCAAGAAAGCCCAACGGGTTAAAAAATCCCCACAGTGCACTACAAGGATTGGGAGGCCCCATGACAAAGACAAGATCAAAGGAAGCACAATAGGCATTCGATCAAGAAGTGAACTTCTTCCTTTCTCAAGTATTACACCAAGATATCAACCTTTCCTTGAGCTCAAAGACCAACCTGGAAGAAAAGCTCAGATTGCTCCAATTGATTCAAATAAGTGAAGAGCCCAAAGACCAATGAGTGAAGAGCTTAGATTGCTCCAATGTTTTGAATGTAACGTGAGTTCTAGATGTCCATTTTAGGAGTTATTTGATGCATTTGAAAGCTCCAAAGATTTCCTACAAGTCATATTTGTGGCCTCAAGTCCTAATTCTGCATCTATGATGATGAAAATTGGATAGGAAGTTCAACGCAAAGTTATGGACGAATATTACTTTTTGTTTAGACTTTGTTTTAGTGACATTTTGAATTAGGAATATGTGGCTGAAGTCCCACTGATTGAGTATTTTTAGTTTAATATTTTTCTATTTTTCTTAGCTTATTTGACTTCTCTTGGACTTTTATTTTCACATTCTAATTTAGTTTTTGCCTTAGGCAAACAAGTGGGCTTAATTGATAATTGTTGCTTATTTTCGGAGTTTTTGCTTACTTGACCTATCTTCCTTGTGCAGGACCTATAGAGATCTATAGAACTCCAAATGGCACATATGTGTAGTCCTTAGAAAGATAAGAAAAAGATATACAATTTTCAGAGATAAGCTGAGGCCAATTCTGTCATTTAGAGGGTCATTTTAGGCTTGGAAGTCAGAACCACTGCACTTGAATTTTGGGCTGTGAAATTGGTGTAATTAGTAATTAGTTAGATTAGTTGGGCTTAATTATGGCCCATCATTTCCTACTGACTCAGTCACTATATTTTAGTTATTTGGAAGAACACACTTCATTTTTTAGCAAAAACATATTTTGTAGTGACTTTTAGAAGTTTTTAGAATGAAAACCCTTTCTCTTATTTTCTCTCAACTGTTCTTCATTTTCATTTATGTTCTTTCATTTTCTTGCACTAATTTTGTGGGGCTTCCTTTGATGATGATCATGGAAGGCCAAACAATCAATCAATCCAAGGATCCAGCCCAAGCAAGGAGAATTTGAGTTTTGGTTTGGTATTTCAATTTCTGTATGAATGTTCACTTTCTTCTTCAATCCTCTATTCCATTTTCATGATTATGTATGTGTTTAGGATTGAAAATAGATTAGGTTATGGATTCATTTCCTAATTTTTGACTTTTAATCATAGATTATTTGGATGATATTTCAATTATGTTTGTAGTTTCAATTAATTTAGAGGTTAATTCGATTGAACTGCTTGTAATGAAATTGAATGAACTTTCATAACAAGATCATTATCTGAGAACTATGATAATTCGCATTGCTTGGTTTGGTGAATTGGATTGATGTTTTTTAATCTGTTTTAGAATACCTTTTATCAATTCTGTTAGTTTCTATTTTGCTACATTTTTCTGCAATTTTTATTCACGCATGCAAATTGTTCGATAAAAATTCCCTTATTATTTACTAGTGAATTGAAGTTGGAACCATATTGATTGTGTCTCTGAGTCGACCTAGGTTAATCCTGTGCTACAGAATTAGCATAGTTGAATTTTTTTGAAGCGATACGACATCGATTATCAAAACTGGCGTCGTTGCCGGGGACATGGTTCATTGTTTGCTAAGTTTAATTCACTCATAATTAGATAATAGAATTAGTAAAATATAAAAGAAAAAAATATTTACATTCACTACATATTTACATCTTGCTGCGAAATTGCACTTTGTTACATATTTTTCTTGTTTCTGTTGGTTGTTATGAAGTGTCTGTGTGGTTCTGGTGCAAAACAACGAAAAAAATAGAGGAAAAAACAGAGGAGTAGTAGAGAGAGATTTTGTGTAGTGTAGTTGTGTAATTTGCTGTCCATAAATTTTCAATCTTGTGGAGTTTTGCTGTGAAACTCGGTGTCCAAAGTTTATCCCCCATTCTAAATTCGACCTCTAAGTAGGGGTTTTAGCACAGTATTAACAATTAGCACAGGGGCATTCTGGTCATTTCACAGCAAAAGTAACCACTTTTGAATTTATTTTGTGTTTTCATGATTTTTAAAAATCACCAAAAAAATTACAAAAATCAAGCATGATTTATATATATTTATTGTGGTGTTTTTAAATTTTTCTAAAATTGTTTAGGGCAAGTTTCCATTTTCTATTTCCTTTCAGCATATATTGTGAATATTGTCCTGGTAGAGTAGCTGTCTGACATTTCTGTGATTTATGTGTTTTTGTCCCTTATGAGTTAAACTATGCTTGACTAGGTCCACACCAAGTGATTTGCATTCATATGATCTTGAGATAGATAGGACATTTCACAGATTAAGCAGAAATAATATTAGTCTAGATGAATTTGATAGTGTAGTTCTAGATAGTAGTGTAGTGTTTTCTGAGTCTTCTGTTTCTGAGCCTATTTCCAATTCTGCACTCTTGATTCTGAAATTTTTGTTAATACAATGGCTGATAACAACCTAACTCTTAAGGAATTGGCTACACTTGATGTTGTTTACCAACTTGATGTATTCAATATCCTGAGACTGAGGTTAGCTATGAGCTAAAATTTGGACTGATCCATTTGCTTCCAAAGTTTCATGGTCTCGCAGGTGAAGATCCACACAAGCATTTTAAGGAGTTTCATGTAGTGTGTTCCACCATGCGACCACATGACATTCATGAGGATTATGTGAAGATGAAGGCATTTCCATTCTCACTGGATGGTGTGGCTAAGGACTGGTTGTACCTTCAACCAGATCCTATCAACACCTGGACAAATATGAAGAGAAGATTCTTGGAGAAATTCTTCCTTGCATCTAGAACAGCTTCCATCCGGAAAGAAATTTGTGGTATAAGGTAGCTAGCTGGAGAGACATTGTATGAGTACTGGGAAAGATTCAACAAGCTGTGTGCTACATCTCATCACCATTAAATCAGTGAGCAATTGTTGATCTAGTATTTTTATGAAGTTTTGATGTTGATGGACAGAAGTATGATAGATGCAGCTAGTAAAGGCGCTTTGATGGACAATACTCCTCTTGCTGCAAGACAGTTGATTTCTAACATGGAAGCCAATTATCAGCAAATTTGGTACCAGAGGCACTGCAACAAGCAAGGCTGCTGCAAATGAAGTTTTTGTTTCTATGGTTGCTGATAACCAGAGGTTGGAGAACAAACTGACAGAGTTGACATCCCTTGTGAGACAACTTGCTATTGGTCAACAGCAAAATGTTATGGTAGCCAATCAACCAAGGTTGTGTGGTATCTGTTGTGCCCCTGATCATCCAACAGATGCATGTCCTACTCTACAAGAAATAGAACAAGCTGCTGAAGTTTCTGCCTTACAACCTGGACAACCATTCAAACCTCAACAACAGTATAATCCTTACTCTAACACTTATTGTTGATTTTAAGAGAAACTGCAAGAAGATTGAAGCAAGGTTAAAGGCTTGATGTTTTAGCTTTTTACATGCCCAATCATTTGAAGGCATTTGTAATTTGTCTAAAGTGATTCAAGTGCATTGCCTTGTGATCTTTCATTTGCATATGCATTCTCATTTTCATGCATACATGTTTTTGGATAAAAATCTAAAGTAAACCAAAGATTTCAAAAGAAGTTAAGTTCTCAATGGCTATGTTTAAAAAAAAAAAAAACTTATTGCTTTAATCGATTACACAAGCATTGTAATCGATTAAAGACATTTATACAATTCTGGAAAAGCCTTGAAGAAGAGTTTAATCGACTACCATGTTCAGTAATCGATTACATAGTGTTTTTATGAAAATCATGCATCACTGGAATAATCGATTATCTTGTTATGTAATCGATTATCTTAGTTCATTTGTCATGATGCATTTCTGGTATAATCGATATTCAGTAATCGATTACACAGGCCATTTTTGAATTTAAGTTTTACTGGTTTAATCGATTACGGTACGGTTTAATCAATTATTTTATTCATGAATAAAATTCTAGGAAGCTCAAGAACAGTTTAATCAATTATGTTATAATTTAATCGATTGCATGTGAGTAAATAATCGATTACCTTGTCGTTTTAATAAATTATTGTCAATTAAATTCATTTTTTTAACTGCTTTATGTGACTTGTCTTTATAAATAGACTTCGAATGAATTGTTCTAAAAATCTTAAGCATTTGTGTGAATTACTAAAAGAGAGAAAGCTTTTTCAAGAGTGAAAAACACTGATTTGTTCTAAGAGTAAAAATCCTTTCATGAGATAAAGAAAGTGGAGTTTTTGAGATAAAGTCTTAAAGAAAAGAAGAGATTTCAAGAGTTTTGCTTCTGAGCTTTGATGTGCATTCAACCTGATTGATTGGTAACATCTTTTCATTCATTCATTTGAAGGATCACAGGTTGTATCTCTTGAGTCTTTGTTTAGAATTTTTCTGTGTATTAAAGAATTTTGTTGGTGTATATCTTTGATTCTTTAGAGCTGTTGTCTAGAGAAGGGTTCTCTAGACAGAAGAACAGAGAAAGGTTCTCTAGACAGAAGAACAGAGAAGGGTTCTCTGGGTCTTGACCATTTGAAGTCTATAGGGTTTAGATTTCTGCTTCTTTATCTAGTGTTGATAAAAGTGGTCTTTGTAGAACTGCTTGTAAAGATTCTTTGATATAGTGATAACTCTAACCTAGTGTGGGTTGGAAGTAACTGGATGTAGCCTCCAAGGATGAGAGGTGAACCAGTATAAATTGCATTGTCTCTTGTTTCAAATTCTGTATATTTCATTGCTTGTCTTTGTGAAATCAAAATATTATCATCAAGGAAACTATTTCTGTCATTACATACATATCAAAGGTTGATCTTGATTGAAGAAAGATTTCTGGATTTTCAAAAGGTGAACAAGTGATGCGATCCAAGTTTTTAATTTCCCAATTTGTTTTAGAAAGTTTTTTAATATCAAGTTTGAACCAATTCACCCCCCTATTGGTTTATTTGTAGTTTATTCATTGTATTTTCACTTATAATCCTGATTGGAGAGATCATCCGAATTTGAGGTATGGTCCTGGTCCACAACCTCAACAACAGACACACCAATAGCAGCCATTCAGACCTCAATAGTAGCAATATCAATCCTCCACCAGCAAATACCAAGCTCCTCCCTTCAAATAATAGCCACAGTTCTAGCAGCCTGCACTTACATCTGCACAACCTGTGCAGACCAGTTCTGGACCTTCTTTGGAGGACTTGATGAAGCAAATGGCAACCACCAACATTCAATTTCAACAGAATGTCAGCGCCACCATCCAAGACCTGCAGACTCAGATTGGACAGTTAGCTACAACTGTCAACTAGATGCAGCAACAAGGTTCTAGCAACATTCCAGCATAACTAGTTATTAATCCAAAGAATGTGAGTGTTATTACCTTAAAGAGTTGTAAGGAGCTTCCAAATGTTGGTGCTAAAACTGATGCTGGTAAAAAAATTGATGGTGGTGCCAAAATAGATTCTGCACCAACACATATTCCTCTACCTTTTTCTTCTAAATCCATTTCTGCAAAAAAAGTGGAGTTTGATTTTGATCTACTTGAGACTTTCAGGAGGGTGGAAGTCAACATTCCCCTCTTGGATGCCATCAAACAGATTCCAAAATATGCAAAGTTCTTGAAGGATTTGTGCAGCCACAAGAGGAAGTTGAAGGGAAAACAACAAGTAAAGATGGACAGAAATGTATCTGCACTTATACAGGGCAAAACTGTTGATGTCATTCCACTATCCACCTTGCCACAGAAGTGCAAGGATCTTGGCACTTTCATTGTCCCTTGCACCATTGGAGATTGCACTTTTGCAGATGCCATGTGTGACCTTGGAGCCCACATCAATTTACAGATCATTACATCTTGGTGATTTGAAACCCACTAGTGTTGTCATTCACTTAGCCAACAGGAGTGTTGCACTTCCACTTGGACTTATGGAAGATGTGCTGGTGCGAGTTAATAATTTGATTTTTCCACAGATTTTTACATACTGGATATGGAGAATGAGTCTTCCAGCTATGGTTCCACATTGATCCTAGGGAGACCATTCTTGATGACAGCTAAGACCAAAATTGATGTGTATGCAAGAACTCTTTCCATGGAGTTTGGTGATGACGTTGTTCAGTTTAACATTTTTTAGGCCACGAGACATCCTGTAGAGGAGCATTATATCCTTCTTCTTGATATCATTGATGTTGCAGTAGATAATGTAGATATTTTTGATTTACTTTCTAATTTTTCTGATTTTTTGATTCTTGTAATTGTACCTATGATGATTCTGCTGTTTTGTGTAGTATTTGTGCGGAGATTTCCTCCGCAGTTGACTCTGATTGTATTGCAGATATAGGTACAGGTTCTTATTCTACTATCTCCCTTCCCTCAGCCACCAACCTTTCCTTGCCTTCCACCATTCAGCCACCTTCCTTGGAGCTAAACTTGTAATGCCCGACCACTTGCAAGATCAATGACTATCCCCACATACCAACACAAGACTTTTCAGCGTGCTTTATCCTCACTCACACACTTCCTGAGAAACTTCCCAGGAGGTCACCCATCCCAGAATTGCTCAAAGTCAAGCACGCTTAACTGTGGAGTTCTTAAGTTATGGGCTACCGAAAAGTAGATGCACCTTGTTGGTATAGGTAGTACATATTATTTCCATTTTAAGTTATCCTCAACTATACAGTCCCATACCTACACAGCCTCTAGATCCCTCTCGTTCGGGTGTGTATTCGATTCATTCATGTATCCCTCTCGCTAGAAGCCTGCCAGGAGCCACTCCCCGCCCTCGTCAGTGCCCGGGATGTTACAGAAGTCACTACCTGAGTGATAGAGTGCTTTTAGTTAAATTTTTGTCTATCATTCTTAGCCTATTTGACTTCTCTTGGACCTTTATTTTCCTATTCTAATTCAGTTTTTGTCTTAGGCAAGTAAGTGGACTTAATTGCTAATTGTTGCGTATTTTCGGATTTTTACTCACTTGACATATCTGACTTGTGCAGGGCCTATAGAGTGCTACAGAACTTCTAATGGAGCGTTCTAGGATTCCCTGGGAAGATAACAAAAAGATCTACAAGTTTGCTAGAAATAGCCCGAGGCCAATTCTGTCATTTAGAGGGTCATTTTAAGCTTTGAAATCGGAACCTCTGCGCTTGTAATTTTGGTTTGCGAATTTGATTTTATGGTTGTAAATAGCAAATAATTAGAATTGATGGGTTTTGTTCATGGCCCATTCTTTTCTTCAAACTTAGTCACTACATATTAGTGACCTTAGTGAAACTTGGACAACACTTTTTACAATTCAATAAACAAGTTTATTATTTCTTTTCTTTAGTTTTCAGAATCAAAAGGTTGTTCTTCATTTTCTCTCATTTGTTCTTCATCTTCTTCATTTTCATTTTGCTATTCTTCCATTTTTCTGCACTTACTTCATGGGGCTTTCCTTGGTGATCATCATGGAAGGCTAAATCATCACTCAATCCAAGGATCCAACCCAAGCAAGAGGCGAATTTGAGTTCTGGTTTAGTATTTCGAATTCTGTGTGAATGTTCACTTTCTTCTTCAATTGCTATTATGTTTTCATGATTATGAATGCGTTTAGAATTGAAAGTGGATTAGGTTATGGATTCATTGCCTTATTTCGAATATAAATTACAGATTAATTGCATGATATTTCAATTAGGGTTTGTGGTTTCAATTAATTTAGGGGTTAATTCGATTGAACTGCTTCTAATGAAATTGAATGATCTTTCACAGTAGGATAAATTTCTGAGAACGATGATGATTTGAATAGCTTGGTTTGGTGAATTGGATTGATGCTCTTTAATCTGTTTTACATTACTTGTTATCAATTCTGTTAGTTTCTACATTAATCTTTAATCGTAGTTTGTGTTTTTGCAATTTTCATTTAGTGCATACAAACTATTTGATAAAAATCCCCCCATTATTTACTAGTGAATTGAAGTTGGAACCATATTGATTGTGTCTCTGAGTCGACCTAGGTTAATCATGTGCTACAGAATTAGCTTAGTTTAATTGTTTTGAAGCCACGCGACAAACGCTTATCAAAACTGGCGCCGTTGCCAGGGACATGGTTCATTGTGTGCTAGCTTTAATTCACTGTAATATATTTACATTTTGCTGCATATTTACTGCATAGTAGTAGTAATACATATAAAAAAAAAACCGAGTTACATTCACTGCATATTTACACTTTGTTGCACAACCGCACTTTGTTACATAATTGCATGATTGTTCTTGTTCATTATGAAGTGTGGATGATGTATTTTCATGTTTGCTGTCAAATAACAGAGAAAAATAGAGCCAAAACAGAGCAAAAACATAGTAGTAGTAAGATGAGAAATTGTGTAGTGTAGTTGTTTTATAGTGTCATTTTGCTGTCCAGAATTTTTTCCAACTTGTGCAGTTTTGCTTTGCAAATTGTTTCCCAAGGTTTATCCCCCATTTTAAACAAAAGCAACCCCTTAGGGGGTTGGGTCTGGGTTAAAATTGGCAAATTCGACCTCTAAGTAGGAGTTTTAACACCATTTTTACAATTTGTGCAGGGGCATTCTGGTCATTTCATAGCAAACTATCTCGGAATGGGCTGAAATTTTCCCAGAATATGGAGAAAATTAATATATCATGGTGCCCCTGTGAAGGATGAACATGGTCAGGAGGGCTCCAAATCGCCAAATTCCTTCATTTAGGCCACTTTTGAGGCAATTTTCTATTTTCATGATTTTTAAAAATCACCAAAAAAATATCAAAAATCAATCATGATTTTTAGACTTTCACTGTTATTTGTTTAGATTTTTTAAAAAAATTTTAGGACAGTTTTGCAATTTCTATTTCATTTCAGCACATATAGTGAGTAGTGTCCTGATAGAGTAGCTGACCGACATTTCTGTGTTGTCTGTGTTTATTGTTCCTTATGAGCTGAATTGTGTATGACTAGGTCCACATCAAGTGAACTACATGCATATGATCCTGAGATAGATAGGACATTTCACAGATTAAACAGACATAATATTAGTTTAGATGACTTTGATAATGTAGTTTTAGATGGTAGCCTAGTATCTTCTGACTTTGATTCTGAATTTACTTCTAATCCTTCTACTTCTGCACATCTTGATACAATGGCTGATAACAACCTAACTCTTAAGGAATTGGCTACACTTGATGTTGTTTACCAACCTTGGTGTATTCAATATCCTGAGACTGAGGTCAGCTATGAGCTAAAATCTGGACTGATCCATTTGCTTCCAAAGTTTCATGGTCTTGCAGGTGAAGATCCATAGAAGCATCTTAAGGAGTTTCATGTAGTGTGTTCCACCATGCGACCACATGACATTCATGAGGATTATGTGAAGATGAAGGCATTTCCATTCTCTCTGGATGGTGTGGCCAAGGACTGGTTGTACCTTCAACCAGATCCTATCAACACTTGGATAGATATGAAGAGAAGATTTCTGGAGAAATTCTTTCCAGCATCCATCCGGAAGGAGATTTGTGGTATAAGACAACTAGCTGGGGAGACATTGTATGAGTACTGGGAGAGATTCAACAAGCTGTGTGCTACATGCCCTCACCATCAAATTAGTGAGCAATTATTAATTCAATATTTTTATGAAGGTTTGATGTTGATGGACAGGAGTATGATAGATCCAGCTAGTGGAGGCGCTTTGATGGACAAGATCCCTCTTGCTGCCAGGCAATTGATTTCTAACATGGCAGCCAATTATCAACAATTTGGTACTCGAATCGGTGTTGCTCCATCCAAGGCTGCAAATGAAGTTTCTGTTTCTATGGTTGCTGATAACCAGAGGTTGGAGAACCAATTGACAGAGTTGACATCCCTTGTGAGGCAGCTTGCTATTGGTCAACAATAGAATGTGATATCCCACTCTCCAAGAGACAGAACAAGCTGCTGAAGTTTCTGCCATGCAACCTGGACAACCATTTAGACCTCAACAGCAGTATAATCCTTACTCCAGCACTTACAATCCTGGTTGGAGAGATCATCTGAATTTGAGGTATGGTCCTAGTCCACCACAACAACAGTAGCCCTTCAGACCTCCTCAACAGCACTTCCAGCCTGCCACCACCAAATACCAACCTCCCCCATTCAGACAACAGCCACAGTTCCAGCAACCTGCACCTGCACCTACACCACCTGCACAACTTGTGCAGACCAGTTCTGGACCTTCTTTGGAGGACTTGATGAAGCAAATGGCCACCACTAACCTTTAGTTTCAACAGAATGTCAGTACCACCATCCAAGACCTTCAGACTCAGATTGGACAGTTAGCTACATCTGGCAACATTCCAGCACAACCAGTGATTAATCCAAAGAGTGTGAATGCCATTACCTTGAGAAGTGGCAAGGAGCTTTCAGATTCAATAATTGTTGGTGCTAAATCAGATTCTGCACCAAAGCATACTCCTCTAATTCCTCTACCTTTTCCTTCTAGATACATTTCTGCAAAGAAAGTGGAATTTGATTCTGATTTGCTTGATATTTTCAGGAGGGTTGAAATCAACATTCCCCTATTGGATGCCATCAAACAGATTCCGAAATATGCAAATTTTTTGAAGGATTTGTGCACTCATAAGAGGAAGCTGAAGGGAGATGAGCAAGTGAAGATGGGCAGGAATGTATCTGCACTCATACAGGGCAAGACTATTGATTCCATGCCACTATCCACCTTGCCACAGAAGTGCAAGGATCCAGGCACTTTCGCTGTTCCATGCACCATTGGAGATATTACTTTTGCAGATGCCTTGTGTGATCTTGGAGCTTCCATTAATGTCATGCCCACATCAGTTTATAGACCACTACACCTTGGTGAGTTGAAACCCACTAGTGTTATCATTCACTTGGCCAACAGGAGTGTTGCGCTTCCACTTGGACTTATTGAAGATGTGTTGGTACGAGTTAATAATTTGATTTTCCTGCGGATTTTTATATTTTGGACATAGAGAATGAGTCTTCTAGTCATGGTTTCACATTAATCTTAGGAAGACCATTCTTGATGACAACTAGGACTAAAATTGATGTGCATGCAGGAACTCTTTCTATGGAATTTGGTGATGACATTGTCCAGTTTAACATTTTTGAGGCCATGAGACATCCTAGTAAATTGGTAGGGTCAAAGGAACTAATTATGGGAATATATATTTAGTTGGTATGGAAATATATATCAAATATGAAATCAGGGAAGGCTAGAAAAGAAAAGAAAGACGATTAGTGTAGAGGCAGGACGACTCTTCTGCCTTCTATACTTTCTTACGATTTCATCGCTTCCTTTGCTTTGATTGTGGTTGACTTTCTTTGTGTTTGTGTGTCTATAATTTGACACAGAAGTATGAAAAAGTGAAACATGATAATTGATTGTTTAGTCTAAAACCCATAAGGTGATAACCATGCTTTCTTATTGTTATAAGTCTTCTTTATTACAAATTAGAACTTGTGTTCGACTTTTGGTTGCTTTCCATTATCTCCTTATTTTTATAGGCCCATTTTTAATGTACGAACCCTTTTGGTTGTTTCCGGTTTGCATTTTGGTACCTTTGGACTTTTATACCTTTTATTGTTTTCTTTTCTTTTTTTGCATGACCTTCTCTTGCTTCATACATCATTTTCTTTACTGATTTATAAAAAAATGAACCATACTTTTATCATTATTATAATAATAATATATAATATGTCATTATGGGCCTCATGCCTTGTCACCAGTGACTACAAGTTCGCCTTGAAGTGTAGGTTCACGAGGAAATACTGCTGCAATAAGAACATCTTTAATGTTGGATATTGGGGATAAATCTTAAGTTGAAGATATGATCTTTCCCATATCACTACTACAAAAACCACATTTTACGACAGCCTTTCTAAGTCGGTTGTCATGAAACCGTCTTAGAATGTGGGGCGGTGGCATTTGCGTAATTAAAATGAACATTTCAAAGACGGTTCATATAGAAACCGTCTTAAATAATAACATACGACGACGATTTTAGTTTAACCGTCTTGGTTTGATGTTTTCAAAGACGTTTGTGTATAACCGTCTTTAAAAATGTGGAAAATAAAAAATGAAAACGGCACCGTTTTGTGTGTTTTGTGGGTTGTCTTCATAGTCACTCGTGCCCTACTCTGCTGAAGTTGCCCTCTCCTTCCCTTTCCTACTGTCTCCACCCAATCTCCCTGAACCAGCGTTCCCGCGTGGTGGCCTCGAACCGACAGACAAGGTCGCGTGCCTCCGTGTCACCCTCGTCCGGCACCTTTGGTCCGTTTTCGAGCTCTAGCCTCAGTCGCTCACGGTCCAAGTTATCGTCGTGGTCGAAGTTAAAAGCGATAGAGGTCGGCGAAGCTCTGCATCCCGTTGTGTGTAAGTTTTTTTTAAACCGTCCATGAAGCTATTTTTCCCCTTTTCTCGTTAATATAATATTCGAAAACCTATGAAAGCCCCTTTTGTCGGTCATGGTAAACACCATTAAAGCTCAAAAATTTCGTGCTTCAATGCTTGGGTTTGTGTGAAAGATAAGCCCTTTCTCAGTTTTGTGTATGTTATAATTCTGAAATGGGTTTTTTTTGGTTTTTTTCTCCAATAGGTGCACTCCGTGGCTTGGAATCCCATTGGCACAAAACTTGGTTATGGTTCTGTGGACCAAACTGCGCAAATATGGCATACTGAGGCACTGAAGCATGTAAGATTACTCCAAAATGTGACTTTTTTGGTTTTCTGGGTAAATTTTATAATTTTGTATCCATATATTTTCTCATAATAGCCCTCATAGAGGATGCAAAGGGCGTTTATATTTCCCTTAAGTAAATTAGTTGTCTTTTGGGTTGTTTTACCTGAATATGGTTTCAGAGCTAATGGAATAAAAGTGACATTTTGGCCATGTAGAGATTTCTTCATTTTGAATAGAGAAAGCATAAGTTAATGTTTACAAAAAAATGTGGTAGGTTTTCTGTTGAAAAAAATTGAGTGGCCTTGGTATTGAAATGTTGTTTAATAAATCATATGTTTGAAACTTAAGAAAAGGATCGGTTGTACTAAAAAAGTCAGAGTTGCACGTGAAGTTCTCATGATTCACAACACCATTGCCTGCATTATAATCAACATTTTAGTATTAATCTAATTGTTAACTAAACTTCCATTCTTTAAGCCACGTCTCATTTCCATTGCCGTTGTATGTTTTTGCTTGTTTATTAAGGAACAACCTCACCATATGTCCCTTCACCTTCAACCCACATGGCCATGTAAAAGTTTGATTTGAAATTATTCAAATAGCCACCATTTTCTTTATTATATATAATAAAAGCATTTGTGTCTTCACTCAGTTGCTTATGTTTTT
>QARZ01040888.1:19151-124780 GCA_013407115.1 Glycine latifolia
AAGCATTTGTGTCTTCACTCAGTTGCTTATGTTTTTCGGGTATTTGGTTCATGACTTTGTGTCAAGGCTTTTATGGTTGTTTTGTAGAGTTTAATTCTTGTTCTCCTAAATTAAAATTTCAAATTTGAGCACCAAAGATGGAATGTCTGTATATCGTCCATGCTTTAAATTCAAAGGACTGTTGTGCGATGGACAGGTCAAATTAGCTCTTGAAATAATTGATATTTTTAGGCATTTTGATAGAAAGCTTCTAGTTCTAGTGTGTGCGATGTCATAAATTATGAGTTAATTAGGTAAGTAATAGGAACAGTTTTGCTCATGTATGAACTAGTACATTATTTGTCCATTGGTAACTATATTTTGAAAAGGTTGTCTTAGCTAGTTACATAGAAATGATAGCCCTGATGACTCTATTACAAATTATTTAAGGCTCCTTAGGTGCTACATAATAATGACTATGCATTTTGGGATTTCAAGTCATAGCTAATTAGTCATTACTGAGTACTTTCATAAGCAAAACGAGGGTATAGTGTGGCAGTTACAAAGATTTTACCATAATTACAATAATAATATAGGCATTAGACTTTTTTTCTTTTTCTTTTTTTTTACTAAGGGTCAGTTGTTATGGTTATCCATGGATAATGAATTAATGATTGACTCAAAGCTGTTGAGAGATGACATAACCTTACCAAAGAAATTCAGAAAGAGTTTAGGTTGTAACTACTTATAGTATTCCTCTTGGCTTAATTAGGAAGAGTTTTAGGGGTGTGTGAACCTGTGAATTTAAGGGTTTGAATTACATGTTGAAAAATTAGTAAAAAGTACGTAACTTGAAACCTGTAGAGTTATTTTACTACTGTTCATTTAATCAGTACATAATTTATTCTCTGTAAAACTTTTGAAACTCAAAATATCCAACATTAAAACATTCAACACTTGACAATTACCATTATACAGGGGGGGGAATGCATACGTTCTAACCATGAAAAAGAAAAATGAATCAGCCCCATTACTTTAGTCAGTCGTGAAAGTACATCCAATATCAAATTCTCCATTGACTACTTGAACACACTTTTCCTTCTCAATCAAAAAATAAAGCAAGAAAAAGAATAGTTTAACAGTGAGAAGTTACAAGGTCTTTTCCTGCTCTAAAGTCTATGGGCAATAATGAGGTTTGATTTATTGATTTATCCTGTGGATGCACAACTGGCTAGAAGGAACTTTAAGGAAAGTGCCATAACATTTTTTTATTATCACGATTTATGTTCATTCAACAAAACCTTTTGAAAATACATTATATAAATGTGGTTGCACGTGCAGTCAAAAGATTCCAGGTATGCATCCATCAAATTTTGGACAACAACTATTTTGTGCGAAAAATGGTCTATTTCTGGACCTCGAAAATTTGTTGGTCTGTAGGCTTTACAATATCGTAGAGTCTTGGTCGTTCAAATATCATGAGCACACAATTCAGAGGAATATTCAACTCTTGCCTATATTTTCATTCTAAATATACTGTTTTTTCTGAAGTCAAATGACATAATTCTAGGTGGTAGTTCCAGATTTCATTGGATGTGTAAGGTTTTATTTTAGTAACAAAAGATGGCATTAGCCACTGGATTGTGACCAACTTTTAGCAGACACAGCTGATGCTTACACCACTTCGTATGGCCATTACAATTTTATTCTCTTATGTTGTAGATCTGAGCAACTTAAGGAACCTGAACAGGAAGTTGTGTCAGAGGTTGTGGGTCCTGGTGATTTCTCTGAACTTTGTTACACCTTAAAAAAGGTATATTATGTACATGTTAGAAATTATGTTACTTGACCTTGCCTTTTGTTTATAAAGCTCTGACATTGTTTAGATCTATATGTTTCCACTCAAATGTTGTGTCTGTTTAGACTTGGGATATATCTTGTGTTAATGATTAGGTGACATTGATGAGTTATTTCTTATTGGCAAAATACCCTGGGTCTGGTTTGTTAGTTTTGCCGCTGACATGACTTTAAAAGGATTGAAGCATAATAATATTCCATTTAAGACTCTATTCTGGGACATATTTCCTTTGATCTCGTATTTAGCTAGTGTAGAGTTACTCCCTCTATTATTTTGTGCCCCTTTTCTTTCCAATTTCTTTCTGTTTATTGCTGGGCTATTTCTTCTGGAGGTTCTCCCTGTAAGGGTTATGTTTAGACTTGCTTATGTAAGTGTTTGGTTTAAGAAAGAAAGTGAAAGGAAAAGAATGAGAAAGGAAGAAAAAGAATAGAAAGTGAGATGATTTTATGAGTTGTTTGCTTGGAATGAATTAATGAAAATGAAAGTACTGTTATCTGCCATTCACACAGATGTTCAAAATGGGTTGTTCCTTGCTATCTTTGTGCCACTGTGGCCACAATTTCAACCACTGCAATAGATCCATTAGGACCATGATAGGTAATGAATAAATCTCTTATTTACTATGTCTAAGTGTCAACCTAGGATTCAAATCCCATCCTCCACAAATGAACATTATTCATGTGTCTTGACTGTGGTGCCTTAACTAAACTGGACTTGTATGTAATTCACATTTGAAATGGATTTAGGTTAGTTATACCTTTAGAATAGGGTTCCACAGTCACATCTGTACTCCCTAGTGCCACAGGTTTTGGAGTGAGCTTTCCAATCTCATTGAACTACATACTTCTTGGAGCACTTATCACATTTCCACTTTTTCTCACTGTGCTTTCTGCAAAAGTGCTTCTTGCTTGGCTAAAATAAAAAATAAACTTTTGTTCAAATACACACTTCTTGCTTGGCTTTCCCTTCTCTTGTAAATATGGAAGCACAAAAAAGGGGCCAAAAAAAGCATCCACGAATAAGGAAGTATCATTTGTATACACAGATAGAGAGAGTGTATGTGTGAGAGAGAGAAGCTAAAATTCTATTATTTAACTAACATCATGGCTGTTAGACCCTTCTAGTTCTCGGCTTTCTACATTTTACAGTGACATGATTGATTCATTGATTAAATTCTAAGAAGCATGGCTAGCTAAAAGCTTATCCTTATTATTCTTTTTTATACGTGAATCTCTGTAAATTCTATTAGTGAATCTCTGTCATAGCTAAAATTCTATTATTGAATCTCTGTCGTAGCCAATTCTAACAACCATGGCTAGCTAAAAGCTTATCCTTTAATTTTTGTATGTAAGATTTACTGATTTGAACGTTTTTTATACCTAAAATTCTATTACTGAATCTCTGTCATAGCCAATTTCAATTTGTCTGGGAGCTTGCCATCGCGGGAGCAGAGTCCCATCGTGTTGCCGCAGTCGTGGTTGCAGAACGGAGAATCATCATCGGAAGCTGTAGGTATAACTGTAACTCTGTGTATGTGTGAATTTTCTAATGATTCTGATTGTGTTGTTTTGATTTGTTTTTAAATTAGTTAAGTAAAGGATCGTTGATTGAATAGTTTTATTAAGATTTTGGTGGACAAGTGTTATTAAGTGCCCATAAGGGCTAAGGCCATTGCTATACTTAGACTATATAGTTATATGCTTTAGAAGAATGGCATGGTGTCATTTTGTTTTAATGAGAAGTTTAAAGAATGTGGATGAGGGGTTCTATTGAGTGTAGTTCTTATTTCAATTTGAGTATTGTGAGAATTGGAGTTGACTAAGCTTTTATTCTCGTGTTTGGCATGACTAAACAACTGACGGATAAAATTGTAATTGAATTTTAGTTTATAAGTATTAAGATTTCAAAACTATTATCAGTATTTTTTTCAATACAGCTTGGGTGGGATATGTCTTTGGGGGTGATGGATACCATAGGGATAGTGTTGGTATTAGAAATAAGGTTGCGTGCCTCCCTACTTCACTGTGATTATCAGTATTGATGAATGAATTTTTTATATACAGTCTCAAATATGATTAGCATTCATTGATTCTGATCACCCATACTTGGGTGACATTTTATTAGTTTTATGTATTTCAAGACATTATCTACAATATTTATATAGCTCAATTGGCAGATTCGAATGATTAATGAATCATATTATAAGCAAACTTCCTTGAGTAAAGAGAAATTTGCATAGCCCAATTGATGAAGTTAACTTGTATTTTCATATATTGTACATATCACGATCTTTCTTTTAATCATATTGAAGGGGACAATATTGCTACATTTTTTATTTAATTATTTCATTAACTAAATGACATTTTATGGTGAAGTATTTGGAAAAATACACACAATAACTAAAAATATTACTTTTTTTAAAAACTGAAAGAACTACAACAACACAAGTCTTTTTCCCACTAGATAGGGCCAGCTACAATAACTGAAACCACTGGGACTGAATTTTTTAAGTTCTTTCTAAATGTTTGGGACCTTAGTTGTAACTTGTAATAACTGGAGCAGGGTTTGACCAATGCAAGTGACCTAGTTACTGATTCAGTGATTCATTCACCAGTCTGGTAGGAAAAACTGGTGAGGCAAAAAAATTAAAAAAGCTAATCACAAAAATCAGCCAGTTATTTCTGAGTTAAAAATCAACTGGGTGTACCAGTTTCTACCTTGATTTAAATTGACCAGTCTTTCTGGATTTTACCTGGTTCCCTAAGGCTTGAGCATTGTCATAGAGAAAATGTAATAGTTCTCTGTTATTTCATTCAGAATGGAAATACACCAAGGATTTGGGCCTAACCTCCGAATCCAATTTCCCTAAATACCTCATAATCCCCTTCCCTCCTACTTAACTGGTATTTATATGCAGTTAACTAACTCCACTGTAATTGACAGCTGTCAGTTACATTTTACAATTGCTTTTTAAACCTCCCATGCATTGTAGCCCTATACACCTGCTGTATAGATGGTCTAACAATGCTCCCCCGAAAAGAGCCACCTTGTCCTCAAGGTGAAAAGCAGGAAACTGTTGCTTTAAAACTTCCATTTCTTCCCAGGTAGCTTCAAACTTAGGGAGATCCTTCCACTGAACCAACACTTCAATTTTTCCTGATGAAGAATTTGGCACTGCTTTAACCTCAGCAGGTTCTACCTTGAGTTCCAACTCATCACTCAGCATTATAGGTAAAGGTTGAGGTGTGACTGCAGGAGAAAGAGCTTTTTTCAACAAAGATACATGAAACACTGGATGAATTTTAGTTTCAGGAGGAAGTTTGAGCTGATAAGCTACTTTCGCCACTATCTTAGCAATCTGATAAGGTCCATAGAATCTAGGACTTAGCCGCTCATTCAGCTTTTTAGCCAATGATTTCAACCTATAAGGTTGTAATTTGAGATACACCGAATCATCTACCTTAAAATTAACATCTCTCCTATGTTTATTAGCATAAAGAAGAAGGACACAAGAAATTTTATCGACCTGTCATTGGATCAGTCAACAATGCATGCTGGTTCCTATGAGTTTGAAGTGCTAGACACATAATGGAAAGGTTCTGTGAACCGAACATTCTCCATTCTACTAAATGTTGGGTTGACAGAAACTCCTGCCCATTTGATTACTCCTCCCAAACTGTGTGAATCTTCATTGGGTGCTTCCATCACAAATGAAACCTTCCCACAAATCCCTTCATTTGTCATGAGTGTTTTTCGAATAACACCCTAGTAAAATAACCAGCTTCTAATAAACATAAATAAATATATAATTATATAAATAACAATAATTACTTAAGGAATAAAGCTGTAGCATGTACAAATGCACACTAAATATGTTGATTATTGTTAATTACTAATAATATACTCTACACATATATGATTAACAATTTCCTACTTACTTTTGTTTTTTGTTTTAGGTATTTGGTATTCACACAATTAGCACGCCCAGGATTCTGCCTGTTCTTCCGGTCCAACATTTGCTAACTCCTTCCCAGCGTCGACATCACTGCATTCTCTTTTGACTTTTGTAGACCATTTTATGAGGTATGTACCATGTCTGGAACTATTTTGTGTCTTATGATCATTTGTTGATATGTGAATTACCTTTACTCATAACCTACATTAGTGCGTTGGTCAACCTTAGTTCCCCGTTCAAGGTTCAATTCGATGATTACTACAGATAGTTTGGATTAATCGTTGAATTAAATCTTGAATTGTCCGTTTGGACAGTTTGGGATGTTATTTTTTTTATACATGATTTGTACATACATGTTAAGTATGAGTTGTTTAATTTAATGACATTTCAGTTTGCTGCATTTTCCTTTGTTCTCTGAGTGCATACATGAAAGTCGTGACGACAAGTCACCTCTGTCATGTAGTGTACTTGGAGACCAATGGGAAATGCTGCCGAAATTTAATTAAATTAACCAACTCATAACTTAATATGTATGTACAAATCATGTATAAAATTTAACTTCCTGAATGGGGTAGGGCCACACCTTTTTGTGTATTAGTCATTCATTTACATGCCACTAAAGATGATAAAATGAAAATGCTAGCTACGTGAAATCATGGATCGAACTTGGATGACAGCACTGCACATTAGTGACCAGTACTGCAATGGTGTTGAACAATTCCTACAATTTGTCACAAGTAATGCACCTAGTCTGCGTGGAAATTATTTTTGTCCATGTCTTAAATGTGTGAATGGGAGACGACAATCAATCGATGAGATTAGATCACATCTAATCTGTCACGGCATCCTTCCGAGTTACACAAATTGGATATGGCATGGTGAATTGCCATCGAGGCCAATAGTACAGACCACTGCCGAACATCATGAACATCCACACGATCGTATAGAAGACATGATATGTGATCTTAGAGAAGAGAATTTTCACGAAGCATATGCACCTGTGTATGACGAATTACAAAGTGATTCGAAGATCCCTTTGTATGAAGATTGCTCAACCTTCACAAGATTGTCAGCGGTGTTAGCTTTGGTTAACTTGAAGGCAAGATTTGGGTGGAGTGACAAAAGCTTTACAGAATTGTTATCTTTGTTAAAAAAAATGCTACCGAAAGATAACACATTGCCGAAAAATCATTACGAGGCAAAGAAGATATTATGTCCCATTGGAATGGAGTACCAAAAAATCCATGCATGCCCCAACTATTGTGTGTTGTTTAGAAATGAATTTGCTGATTTGAAGAATTGCCCTACATGTGGGGTTTCGCGATACAAACTCAATGACGGTGAATGTACTAATGATTGCTTCCGATCTAACAGTTGCCCAGCAAAAGTGTGTTGGTATCTTCCCATAATTCCAAGGTTTAAGTGGTTGTTTGCTAATGCAGAAGATGCAAGAAATCTAACTTGGCATGCACATGGGCGGAAAATTGACGGCCTTCTCCGACATCCAGCCGATTCTCCATAATGGGCTACAGTTGATCGTTTGTATCCAACCTTTGGGGATGAGCCAAGGAACCTAAGGCTTGCCCTAGCTTCTGATGAAATGAATCCATTCGGTAACCTTAGTACTAACCACAGTTCGTGGCCTGTGTTGTTGATGATATACAATCTCCCTCCTTGGTTGTGCATAAAGCGTAAATACATTATGTTGTGTATGATGATCTCGGGTCCAAGACAGCCAGGAAATGATATTGATGTGTATCTTGCGCCATTGCTCGAAGACTTGAGGAAATTGTGGGTAGACGGGGTTGAGGTTTTTGATGGCCACATGCAAGACACATTTGTGTTGCGTGCCATGGTTTTTTGTACCATTAACGACTTTCCAGCATATGGCAATTTGAGTGGATATAGTGTCAAGGGCCATCATGCATGTCCTATTTGTGCGAAAGACACATCCTTCATCCAACGAAAACATGGAAAGAAGACTGTATATACAAGACATCAGAGATTTCTGAATCTTTATCACCCGTATCGTCGACTGAAAAAAGCTTTTTTTGGAAGTCAAGAGAAAATGCCTGTGCCTAAGCCTTTAAGTGAGCACCAAGTCCACGACCGTGTTCAGGACATCCTAATAGTTTTTGGGAAGACGCAGAAGAAAGATACTAATGACAAAAACAGTTGGAAGAAAAGGTCAATTTTTTTTTATCTTCCATACTGGGCCGATCTTGAAGTAAGGCATTGTATAGATGTTATGCATGTTGAGAAAAATGTTTGTGACAGTTTAATAGGCACCTTCCTCAATATTACAGGCAAAACCAAGGATAATTTGAAAAGTCGGCAAGATCTGGTTGAGATGGGTATACGCAAGCAATTACATCCAATTAGTACTGAACAAAAAACATATTTGCCCCCAGCATGTCACACATTGTCAACAAAGGAGAGAAAAGCCTTTTGTCAATGTTTGCGGACAATCAAGGTCCCACAAGGATACTCTTCAAATATCAAGAGCCTTGTTTCGGTGAATGATCTGAAATTGGTTGGGTTGAAGTCTCATGATTGTCATGTCCTAATGCAGCAAATATTGCCTGTAGCTATTCGGGGAATATTGCCTACAAAGTTAGGGTTGCCATAACTCGGTTGTGTTTTTTGTTTAATGCCGTTTGTAGGAAAGTGGTTGACCCAACACAGTTGGATGACTTGGAGAATGAGGCAGCTATTATCCTTTGTCAATTGGAAATGTATTTCCCTCCTTCCTTTTTTGACATAATGGTCCACCTAATTGTTCACCTTGTTAGGGAGATCAGGTTGTGTGGTCCAGTGTTTTTACGCTGGATGTATCCAATTGAGTGGTACATGAAAGTGTTAAAAGGTTATACTAAGAATCAATACCAACCTGAAGCATCCATTGTTGAAAGGTACATTGCGGAAGAATGTATTGAGTTTTGTTCAGATTACATTGTCGCAAGTAAACCTGTTGGGATCCTAACAAGTTATCATGACCAGTCACGTGGAGGAAAGGGTACACGTGGGTTTAATGTTGTAACCAAGACTAGAGACGAGATTTCACAAGCTCATTTGTATGTTTTGAATAACACGCCTCAGGTTTTGCCTTACATTGAAGCTCACAAACAGTTTGTCGCCCAAGCTCACCCAAAAATGAACATAATGAAGGTTTTGCAACTACATAATAAAACTTTCATTACCTGGTTTAAGGAAAAAATATTCAATGATGACAACGCTTCTACCATATTACGACTGTTTGCTATTGGACTGAATTTGAATGTACCCACTTGGAAGGGATATGATATCAACAACTACTCCTTCTACATTAAGTCGAAAGATGACAAAAGTACTGTCCAAAATAGTGGGGTTATCGTTGAAGCTGATTCTGAACACTTCTATGGTGCATCTGATAACAATCCAATTAGAGGGTCAATGTCATACTTTGGCATAATTGAAGACATTTGGGAGCTTGATTATAGTGCATTCTGAGTCCCTGTTTTTAAGTGTAAGTGGGTTAATGGAAATACTGGTGTGCATCTAGACTGTTTTGGATTTACATTAGTAGAACTAGATAAGGTCAGCTATAAAAATGAACCATTCATCATGGCGGAGCAAGCAAAACAGGTTTTTTACATCGAAGATCCGTGTGACTCAAGATATTCAGTGATTCTATAGGGAAGAGCATCAACTAGAATTCATCATGTAGGTGACGATGCAACACTTGATATTTGTGAAATGCCTGCTTTCTCGACTTCAATGCCTTCTATAGTGGAAGACAATGATATTGATATTGAACATGCCAACCGAAATGATCATGATGAAGGTTTATGGGAAAATAGGAACACATAATTGTTTCATATTCTGGTAAAGTTTATTTTTTTAATTAATGATTGCAAATTGCTTTGGTTTAATATAAATATAACTCTCATGTTACATACTATAACTCATTCAAATAACGGATGTGATGTTTTTGTTCTTTTTTCTTTGTAACAGTGATGGCCACTCCTCCACATTCGCCGCCACTTTTAGAAGATAATCCTTCTGCGTCGTTGTCCAGGAAAGGTAGACAAATGACCCATCTAAGAAGTTTGGTTGTTAGAAACTTTGCTCAACACAAGCCTACGGTTAATGTTAATCCTGCAACTAGGAAGGCATCTGGCCCACACAAAGAAAAATTCCAAAGCTATCTTGGGGTTGTGGCAAGAGAAAAAATACCAATTGTCCATGATACTTGGAACGACGTACCTGAATCGTTGAAGACCCTAATATGGGAGGACATTATGGTAAAATCAAAAACTTCATATGTTTGTTACAATAATAATTAAGTCATATACTATTGTTACATGTCGTGTTCACAATGTAGGCAAAGTTTGAAATCCCAGAAGCGGATGAAGCAAAGAAGAAGGTCATGTCATCGGTTAGCACTAGGTGGAGACAATTCAAGTCTTACCTAACCACTAAGTACATATATGCCGATGCAGATAGCGAAACTCAACAGCAAGGTCCATTAAAATACGGTATAGATGCACAAACTTGGGAGGCATTTGTTGCTACTCGGAAGACACCTAGTTGGCAGGTAGATTGTAAGTTATTATGGTTGTTGGGTAAAATTTTGTAACCGTTAAAGGCTTTGTCATTCACTCACATGACGTCCCATTATGTTGTCCATAGGGAATCAGGAAAAAGGCACAAGAAATCCAAAAATCGAATGACTCACCCCACGTACTGTCTCGTGGTGGTTACGACCTTCTTGAAAAGAAGTTGATGGATGAAAAAACCAAGAAGCGACAAATTGATGCAAGGTATACTGAGCAATCAGTGGTTCTCGATGACCCGCCGTCTCCAATTGCAAGACATGTCATGTGGAGGATGGCCCGCACAAAGAAATATGGCCGCATGACATCTGACACCGCACAAGAAATAGCGGATAAAATTGTGAGATCAACCAAACTAGGTTTATTTTTTTTCATGATACAATTGTAGTGCCTTAAATGATGTTTTTCTAACTTCATATTGGTAGGATTCTTTAGAGGAACAGATGACACAGGGTAGCTTTGTTCCGCAAGGTCAACTGGACATTTTAAATGCTGTCATTGGGCGACCAGAGCACCCTGGCAGGGTTCGTGCAGCCGGGACAGGTGTGACCATTGGCCAATACTTCAGACGCGCATCACGTGCATCAAGTACTTCATCTAGATCCATCAACCCGGACCAGTTGGCTGGAATCATAAAAAATATCAAGGAAGAATGCACGAGAGAAGTAGAGGACAAATATAAAAAAATTCTTAAGAAGTTGAATGAACAATGGGAGGACAAGGTCAATGAAAAAGTGAAGGCAGCAGTAAAGGTTGAGTTAAGCCAACTGGGAACCCAACATTCACCGCCAGTTGAAGCTAATTTCCAAGAGTTAGTTGCTCATGTTAGCACAAAGGGAAGTTATGCAGAAGCAGCAGCCGGTCCATCTGGTGAACAAGATGTTAATGCTGGGGGAAAATCTATGGGGTTGTACATTCATCGGGGTGGGTCGTTGATCCTAGTTGCAATGGGTGAAGTTCATGACGTGCCGTCAACAATTCATAGCACATATTATGGTGATGACGTCTCAAGAGTCATTGTTGAAACAATTGTTGATGGCGACGCGGAAGTTCTATTTCCAACGTCAGAGATAAAGTATGTCAAAGATACCCTAAAAACGTTTGTCGCTTGGCCCACAAATTTCATCAAACCAATACCTCCAAAGGTACACATTTGTGTTTTATGATAATTACATTGAATATACGCATATTAAATTGACCTCGAATTTAATGTAATCCTAATCTCATTTGCTTTACTAGGATGTACTGGTTTCGTCCAACAAGTTAGAAGAAGCCGTACAAAGGTCCACTAAGGTGTGTGAAGTGGATCCCTTGGGTGAATTGATTAAGCTATTGTACGATGTTTACCAGAGGCCGATACAGTTGTCGTGGAATGGATTAAAGTTTGGGATTACGAGTGTAGAAACTTCCTTCTATATAACGTATTCAGATATTAATGAAATAGTTGGAGGTGACAAATATTTGAACATCTCTATACTACAACTATGGATTATGTAAGTATAGGGGCATTAAGTGCGTTGTATACTCATATGAATATATATATATATATATATATATATATATATATATATGCATTTCTTTTTCACTGTTATGTCAATTGTTAAATGTAGGTTTCTGGATCAGTCGAGTACATCGTTGGGTTATGATTCTGTGTATGGGTTTTTTGAGCCCCAAATGATACACAATGCAAAGGATAGACGTGGTGACTGCCAACAATACATTCAAACATGGGTCAAGGAATCACAGAGGCAGTTGTACCTAGGCGCGTATTTGAATCAGTAAGTTTGCTGCATATAGTGACCAATTATATCATGATGTATGTGTATATGTATTTGCTAATGATGCAAACAATGCAAGGCCCATTGGCAACTATTTGTTCTATGTCCTACAACCCATACAGTTGTGTGGTTTTGTTCGTTGCGTAAGAAGCCGGACATTCACATCAAAGTTGTCATTAACAAGTAAGTTGTTTTCAACTTATCACATTAACAAATTATCAACCAAAGTAATACTTGCAAGACAAAGGTTAGGCGTTAACCCAAATGTATGTTGCTTTTGGTACATTAGTGCACTTAAGACATTGAATGCCGGGGTCGATGGTAAATGTAATTTAGCTGGACCACACTGGATTGAACCTAAGGTTAGGCATTTAATTCTTGTAATGATAAACGTATGTGATGACATTATGTACCAACCTGTTGTTCCTATTAAAGTCATTGTTACTATGGAAAATATAGAGCAACGTTCAAAAAGGAGGCTTTGAATGTGGGTATTACGTAATGCACTGGATGTGGAACATAGTTCATGGAGGTTTGAAGAGTGAATGGAACAAGGTATGTTAAATTGAACCCGTTGCAGTAATAGTGTTCATTGAAACTGATTTAGTGAGTTTGTGTATTTGGTTGTTGACTGGTTTATATACATACTCATTGTTGCAGTGGTTTGGTGATGCTACAGCGTTAGACATGGAGGACATAACAAGAATAAGGAAAAAATGGGCAGAATGTTTGTTAGAATTTAAAAAACAATCATTGTAGCCAGGTTATCATGGAGTATCATTTGGATTGACATTACTTGTATGTTAATTGGCATCCTGTGTATGACAATGAGTATGTATTTAGTACAATTTAGTTTTTTTTGTGTGCCTATTGTGTGTGCCTCTGTCTATGGAAACTGTTAAATTTTCATAACATGATTTAAGGTAATGGTTAAAATGATATACAAAGCCTTTACATGGGATATGTTGTTTATCGTCCAGAAAGTTTCATATTCTTGTACATGTACTACAAGGTCAATGTAGTGAGCAGTTTCAGATGTTGTATGCACCAAGAACAACAACAATAGGGCTAGGCTCGGGGATAGGTGTAGGCCTAGAACAAGGAACAGCCTACTTATACAACATTGTATTAAGGAGCACAACATGCCGTGATGCCAAATGAAGCCAAGGTATGTGGCTGTAATTTCACCGGACCAGTTAATCAGTTGTTTGTGGAAGGATAGGAACAAAACTTGTATATTTCCAACTGGATTTTAGCAACTTTAGGTTTTACTTTGTTTTACCTTCTTTCCCTCCGTGTTTTTTTCCTTCCACCGGGATGATAGCCTTCAGGTTTGATCCTCAGTTAAATGCTGGGTAAGTTTATGCTTGGTTTCTTACTTTCTTTTTATTTGTATTTTGTAACTGAATATTTCACCGGACCAGGTCCTTTTTGTGTGTTGTTGCACTGTTTGGTCCAATTTCTGGGTTCATAAATGTGATTCTGGGTGGCATGTTGGGTATGTTGTGAGACCCAGATGGATTTTGACATGTTTTGGTCTTTTGGTTTGAATGCTAGGCAATGAAGCATATTATACTTTTTTCTTTTTCATTTATTCATTCATTAAGCAGTTTAGTTGTTCCTGAATTTTTTGTTGTTGTTCTGTTTGGTGGATGCTAGTTCTGTTTGGTGACTAACCATGTTAAGAACAATATCTCCAAGTTTTGTAAAATTTACTTGGACACGATGATGAACTGTTTAGGCGAGTTTTGCTGAAAGCCCTTGTTTCAATCCATATCCAACAGGTATCTGTTTGATACAAACGCAATTTTGTACAGCTTTCTATTAAAAATGAGCCACCATTGGTTTTTCCTGAAAATATGTTCTCGTAATAGTTTTTTATTTATCATGTTTAAAAACAATTTTGATATGTTTTATAAAGGAATGCTGCTTTTCACCATGATAAATTTTTAGGTTTCTTCAGCTTATTTTCTGTCTCACTTAATGCCATTTTCTTGACCATTTTGTTGACCAGCTCATCTATGATGTTGCCTCTACATGAACCTGTAGAATAAGACTCTATTAATTTTAGTTAGGAGGGCATGTTATTTTATTTTTGGCAAAGAAGCAACTTCCATTTGACTTTTCAAATTTGAAATGTACATTTGTATGTATGGTCCTTGCTTTGTCATCCATTTCCGTTCCTTAGCTACCTGACACGTTCTGGATTATCTTGAATATCTACCAATTAATTGCAGAAAAATAGAAGAAAATGATTAGAAAGAAAGAATCAATCCAATTAGAAGTATAGAAGACAGGGTTGGTCATGTAAGTTGTGAAACCTGATTATCTTGAATATCTACCAATTAATTGCAGTACAATCACTCACAGTTATTTTTATTTTATACATTCAAATATATTGATTAATTCTTCACATCCGATACAAAGGAATAAATTGCTTCGAGAACATGACAATTGGTTAATCTGGATTGATGTTGTCATTAAGTAAGCTATTTGAGGAACTTGCCGTGGGAGTGCACAGAGGAGGAACTGATTGAGCTTGGAAAGCCGTTTGGCAAAGTTGTTAACACAAAATGCAATGTTGGGGCAAATAGAAATCAAGCTTTTATTGAATTTGTGAGTATATTTTGTTTTCCATTTTTTTTCCTTATAAAGTTTACTAATTGTTGGTTAAAAATCATATGTTGTGACAACAACTCCTGCCTATATTTTGAATCAAGCCATTGCAATGATATCATACTATGCCTCATCATCAGAGCCTGCTCAAGTACGAGGGAAAACTGTATACCTACAATATTCAAATAGGCAAGAAATAGTGAATAACAAAACTGCTGTTGATGTTCCTAGGAATGTATTGTTGGTAACGATTGAGGGTGCAAATGCACGTCTTGTCAACATTGATGTCTTGCACTTGGTAAGCAGTTGCACATGTGTATTAGTTATTTGCTAACACTGTAATGAAGAAGATGCTGGTCATTTAGTTTTGTGATTAAGTATTTAGTTCAACTGTTGTGGGTCATCTGGCAGTACATGTTTCATATGTTCTCGGACTGTTCAGCAATGGCAGTTCTTTTTGTATTTAACTTATTATCGAGTTTATAGACTTTGTTTTTGCACTTGTTTGTAATTTTATGGAATCATTGGATGTGTGAAATGTGGTTGGCTACATAATGCCATTGTGCCAACTGGACTGATATTGAAAATAAAAAAGTGCCAAGTTTGAGTTGAACTACGAATTCATAGTTATTAGAACATTAATTAGCTCGTACTATTTCCCAACTTTTGTTATTTCTTATTATTGATCTTTAATCCTGCCCTGGTATCAGGTTTCTGCTGCCTGAGCATATGGGACCATGTACCCAAAGCTGTCACTTATTCTGGACATTCAGATTTAAGTGTAAAGTTTCAAAGCCACAGGAGCAGGTATTGCTAATTTCCTTGGTATTGCTGGCTTAGAGGACCCCAAGTTTAGGCAGCACCTTTTAATTTATTTACCGATATTCTTTCCTTTTCCTATTGGTTTTTAGTTCATTCTTTGTCATGCAGAAGTGTTGAGTTTGCCTCAAGTGTAACAGTAAACACTATGAAAGTGCAGATGCCACTACCAAAATGTACCTCCAGGTGTTGATGCTTACAGAAATTATCATTCAAAAATTGTACGGGATATGGTAGTATATATCTTGCTTTGTAGACTTTTTTTTAACCATTGTAATTAGCATCACAAAATGTTATAGATGTTATATTTAATCCTATGTATATTGTTGTTTGAGAAGAACTTTGAGATTAATCTTGTTAATGAAATGATATTTATTTTTTTTATTTACTTCGTATGGTCCATTAATAGTTAATCATATCACCGCAGCTACTATTATGTACGCGTAAAAAAAATTATTAAAAAAAAACCACGAAACTACATCGGTTATCAACAAAAAACCGTCTTAGAAAAAGACATTCTAAGACGGTTTTACGCTGATAACCGTCTTAGAAAGTGCCCTTCTAAGAATATTGTTACATAAAAACCGTCTTAGAAAAGCACATTCTAAGACGGTTGTTATGTAAGAACCGTCTTAGAATGACACTTTTTAAGACGGTTATTACGTAACAACCATCTTAGAATGTGACTTTTTAAGACGGTTATTACATAACAACTGTCTTAGAATGGTATTTTTTAATACGGTTGTTAACTACTAACCGTCTTAGAATGTGACTTTCTAAGACGGTTGCTAGCTGATAACCGTCTTAGAAAGTCACATTCTAAGATGGTTGCTAGATGATAACCGTCTTAGAAAGTCACATTCTAAGACGGTTGGTAGTTAACAACCGTCTTAGAAATTCCTTTTCTAAGACGGTCGCCAATCGATTTTAAAAATTTTATTTTTCCACGACACCTATAACTATGACGATTCCTCAACCGACGTAGAAAGCGCAAAAGAACCAATGTAAAAAGCCTATTTTGTAGTAGTGTATCCAACAATAAAGCACCCTTCAAAATCTTCATGTTGGATATTCAATTCTTCCACAAAAACTGTGTAGGTTTGCACAATTTTAAAAAAATAAAAAATTACTCATCAACAACAGTAACAATAAAACGTGGGAGGATGATGAACATTTGGAATGAAGAGATGCAACCAACAAAAGGAGATGAAGAAGAATAAAAAAAACAAACAAACCAATGACAAAAAAAAATATGCCAAGGAGAAGGGGGGTCGCTTGAGCGGAGAAGAAGGGGGAAGGTGGTTACCACGGTGGAGGAAGAAGAGGAAAGAAGAAAAAATATTTAATTAATTTTATTTAATTTAATATATGTTAAATATTTAAAACTGATGTCTATGTGAAACCTACTAAAAGTTATCTAAGATATTAAAGTGAGATCTACCACTAAAAACATGAGAAAGATTTTGAGAGATCTTTAATCTTATATGACACTGTGGGATCCACAAAAAAATGGTCTAAGATCTTAATTTGGGATCTAACACTAAAGATATTCTAAAAGAATTTATCTTTTTTTTACAAGATATCTTCATAGTTGAAAGTCAATAAATTATGTGTGATAGAATTATGCCTTGTGAGTTTTTGAGCCTTTGTGGATATGTTCTTTCATGTGTGAATTCACCCTTGTGCTAGATTACTCTATGTTTTGCCTTGCTTTTTTTGACATTCCTTGTTGCACATGCTTTGATTGAGATGATTTAGGCTTTTTTTCTTTTAGCCACTAGCCAAATAAACCTATCCTTGTGTTGATATCCTTTGTCACCCCTTTTTGAGCCTTTAGCCTTTTCTTTCTTATACAGCTCATTGCAAACTAAAAAAAATGGAAAACCATGTTATCCTAGCTTTAGGGAGGAAAGGGGCTTTGGAATTGTTTTGGGAGTGGGTTTCAAACAAGTGTGGGGTATTTTTATTTGCTTTTGTTTTGATTTGAAAAAAAAATGATGATGAGAAAAGAATACAAAAGAAAAGAAATAGTTTACAAAGCAAACATTCAAAGAAAAAAAAATGCATAAACAAGGAAAAAGAAAAGCAAAGAAAAAGAAAAAGAAAATGCAATAAAAGTTGTTATGGTTGATTTTCATCCTTGTAAATTCCTTTAAATCTCATTTCTTTGTTTCTACCCCTCTTTTAACTTGTTGGCTTACTCCCCATTGCCCCTCTTTTCTCTTAGTTTAGCCTAAATATCCTTTTCTTATCCACCTTTACCTAAGCCATTCATTACAAGCCTATAAAGTCCTTTTGATCTTTTGATGCATGTGTATTTCAAGTTGAATGAACTAGAGTCTTGTCAATACTTGGATGTGCTAGTTACATGTGGTGTTTGAGTGTAAACACAAAGCCATACACATTATATGAGGTTGAGTGTTGCCTTTGAGAGATTTCTATCACTTTGGTACATTCTTAATTCTAAACTTGACTACTTTCTCACTTTACACTTTGTGATCATGTTTTCATGGATTGTTTGTTACCGTAATATCATTCTTTCGTCTTTCATCTTTCTCACTTTTGTGCATTGTTAGGATCTATTGAAAAATATTTGTGCCTTGTTCTTACCTTTCTTTTAGTTTGTGGTTTACTTTAATTTGAATTTTCCTCTTAGTCTTTCTTTTAGTTTTGCCCAAGAGTGCAAATGTTTAAGTGTGGGGTATTTTGATGGAGTGCCTTTAGTTAAATATTTTTCTATCATTCTTAGCTTATTTGACTTCTCTTGGACTTTTATTTTCCCATTCTAATTCAGTTTTTGTCTTAGGCAAGTTAGTGGGCTTAATTGCTAATTGTTGCGTATTTTCGGATTTTATGCTTACTTGACGTATCTGCCTTGTACAGGACCTACAAAGCTCTACAGAACTCCGAATTGAGCGTTCTTGTAGTCCTTGGAAAGATAATGAAAAGATATACAAGTTTTCTAGAAATAAAAAAAGTCCAATTCTGCCATTTGGAGGGTCATTTTAGGCTTTGAAGTCAGAATCATTGCACTTGTATTTTGGGCTGCGAGTTGGACTTTTTATTTGTGTAAATAGCATAAATAATTAGAATTGATGGGTTGCTCATGGCCCATTCTTTGTTTCAGACTTAGTCACTATATGTTAGTGACATTAGGAGGAATTATTACATTACATTTCATTTACACAAACAGTTTTATATTTTTCTTTTCCACTTTTTAGAATCAAAACTCTTTCTCTTATTTTCTCTCTACCGTTCTTCCTTGTTCTTCATTGTTCTTCATTTTCGTTTTCCTTTCTTCCATTTTCGTGCACTTATTTCATGGGGCTTTCATTGGTGATGATCATGAAAGGCTAAATAATCAATCAATCCAAGGATCCAACCCAAGCAAGGGAAGAATTTGAGTTCTGGTTTAATATTTCGAATTTTGTGTGAATGTTCACTTTCTTCTTCAATTGCTACTCTGTTTTCATGATTATGAATGAGTTTAGGATTGAAAGTGGATTAGGTTATGGATTCATTTCCTAATTTCAAATATAAATCACAAATTAATTGGATGATATTTCAATTAGGGTTGTGGTTTCAATTAATTTAGGGGTTAATTCGTTTGAACTGCTTCTAATGAAATTGAATGAACTTGCACAATAGGATAAATTTTTGAGAACGATGATGATTCGAATAGCTTGGTTTAGTGAATTGGATTGATGCTCTTTAATCTATTTTACATTACTTGTTATCAATTCTGTTAATTTCTGCATTAATCTTTAATTGTAGTTTGTGTTTTTGCAATTTTCATTTAGTGCATACAAACTGTTAGACAAAAATCTCCCTTTTATTTATTAGTGAATTGAAGTTGAAACCATATTGATTGTGTCTCTAAGTCGACCTAGGTTAATCCTGTGCTACAGAATTAGCTTAGTTTAATTGTTTTGAAGCCACACGACAAAAGCTTATCAACTATCAAATGCAATGTGGTACCATTTGTCAAGAAATAGCCTAAGTGTGCCCACATGACACTCTCACTTAGGAAAACGATGCAGTAATTGGTTGAGGTCACCCTCATGCATAGGAAACCCCCCCCCCCCCCATGGTGATCAGTTTGCGTCTCAAGGGAGTTCCAAACTGAGTGATATGCCCCCAAGTACCCACATTTTTCCTCATGAAAACCATCGGTACTTACTATCACAATTTATACTATTTCCATGCAATTATGAAGAATGAAACATGGACACCATAATTGCACTAACCGTGGATAGTAAAAAATTCTAAACAATCCCTTTCCCTTTTCAGGGATGCTTAAAATTCTTAAACTAATCACCTTTCCTCTCTAAGGATATCCAACAAGTCACTGCACCCCTTATGTACATATACAACATACATCCATCATAAAGACATCATCAACATCAACTTCATCTCTCGTCAATGTCATTATCAACATCAACATCATCTCATCTCAATGTCATCATCAACATCAATTTCATCTCAATCTCAATGTCATCAACATCATCTCGTTTTAGTATCAAAACAATCCATAATATCACGAGACTGATATTTTAGGAAATTCTAAATTAAAGAGGAGAAACTATAGTATACAAAACAAACTTGTATGCCCATTTAAAACTTAATAAAAGTAAATAGAAGAATAGATATAAAATTTTGAATAGATTCTCCTCTGTAATTAAGACTTTTTCCCAAAAATCTAATCATTACAACAACATCATTTATAATTTCATTCATCAATAACAAATATATCGCATCACATTATTTTAAAACATGATTTTTCGTAAAAATCAACACACAACAGGGACAGACGCACATCCTCATAATTGGGTTCCCTGACCCCAACTATGGTATCAAAAGCTAGAAACAAACAATAAACTCCCCTCACTTATATACATATTCTCCTCTTAGTTCCTCACGACATTGTTTTGAGATCTCTTAGGTTCACGTCCATTGGCCCAAACACAGAGCTCTATATACAAAATCGAATATAATTCAGTACAAATTTTAAAGACAAGGTTAACATTAACATTCGGAGTCAAATACCCACTCAAATTTAAAAGGAGCTAAAATGATGTTTTTGGAGTGTACATCAAAGAGACGTCATTTTGAAATTCTGATCACACTAATGTGATCGAAATTTCAATGAAGGTCACCAAAATGACATCAATATTATAAAAGAGGCTTTCAAAGGAAGTGTAAAAACATCCAATAATGGTACCCAAAACACAAGAGATACTAAGAGAGACTTAAAGTAACTAGGAGAAGATGAGAAAATCATGGTTAACTCAAAGAAGCCACAAAAGGAGGATTGGAAGATCCGTTCTCTATCGAATCCTCAAGTTGAGTTTTGAAGATTCCGCTCCGATTAAAGTGTTCCTCTCCTACGGTGGTCTAGCGGTAAGCAACAGCGGCTCGTGGCGATCATCGATGGTCGTGGGTGGTGGAAGAGAAGGGTTAGGGATTTGGGTAAGGGTAAGGGTTTAGAGAAAGAGAGAGAGAGAGGGGGGGTGAAAAATCTTGTTTTTCACATTGATGGACGTATTTATAAGTTGTAGATCTCACTTAGCGAGCTCATCTCGCTAAGCGCAATTTTCTCTCTGTCTAGAATTGTGCTTAGCACGCTGGTCGCGCTAAGTGGGATATCAAAATTTTTTATGTTTCACATCCCAAAGGTCAAAACATGAAGAGGTGGGGAAACCTACTGTCAAAATTTGAAGGCGATCAAACAGTTAACGAGTCTGAGATCGTGGTTTTATCGAATCCATTTTTGGATCAAACTATAAATCACACATTTTAACATAGATCAAACAAACTCTACATAACCTAACATTCACACCAAGCAGATGCACAAGGTGATAAGTGCCCTATTTTAGTTAAATCCAAGCTTATAATGTTGGCACTTATCTTTCGATTTCAATAACTTTGTCTATAAACTTGCCCTAAAACCTGGTTTATTTGTATTTAGTACTTATATAAATGTTGTTTTTATATTTCAGAAGATTAATCCAATCATGTTTTGTATTTTGATAGGTTCTGTGGCTTCCGAAAAAGCAAAGCAAGCAAAAGGGGCATAAAAATCAAATTTGGGAGGTGTCAGAAGCAAAACAGGCTCAGAACTCGTCCAGGCCCATGACCTTTCTTCATCTTTAAGTCTTTAACTCGCCCAAGCGAGTGACTCATGTGTATTTTGGTCGCCTGGGCGAGTGGCATCAGCAAGTGGGCATGCAAGTGGGCAAGTGAACTCGAGCAGCCATCCTCCCTATAAATAGCCATGCATCCCATTCATTCCAATGATCCGTTTCATTTTTCCATTCTTTATTCTCTTGCTTCCTCAAGTTTGTTCTTTAGTTTAAGAGCTTAAATATTAATATTAGGTAGGTTAGGAAAGTGAGAGAAGTGAGATTTAGTGTGGAGACTCTGCCGGAAAGAAGCGGTGATGGGGCCCTTCATCAATTCTTCTCTTAAAGAGGTTCTCTCCATGCTTGGTTAGTTTCTCTTAAGGATTGGATGTAATCTTCTTACCTTTAAGTATCTCTTTTAATATTTATTTATGCATAAGTCTTTTCTATTTATTATTGGTAATTTTATTCCTTTCTTAATGCTTGATTCTACTTGATCACTAGTTTCATGAAATTGGATTATAAGTTTAACTGGAAAGTACTCTTAGGATTTGAACTGAATGATTTTACTCTTTTGGTTAAGTTGCTAGGGATAGCGCATACCATTAAGATTGCAAATAGCACGCGATTATGATTTTAATGTTGGGTTATTCACTTCATATGTGAAGGATCGATATTTTGTAAATATCCTTAGAACTCGATTGCGAGGGATCGATTCGGGGTGAATTAATGTGTGCATCAATAATAATAGAAAACGATTTATACATGGTAATATTAATTGTATACTAAGTGTATGAATGATGAAATCCAAATCCTACACTTTTCTTAATTAATTAAAATCATTTTATTAGCTTCCGTAATCTCTCGTAATCTTTTGTTATTTCCGTAAAACCATCAAAACTTCGACCATACTCGTTGTACATAACTATTAAACTGTTAAGTTTTATATGGATTAACTGAGTAGCACAAGTCCCTGTGGAGATGAACTTTTATAAATTTTGTAACTTACAACGACAATTGGTACGCTTGCCAAAAGTCTAACACAAGGATAATTTACACAACACTTCAACTAATCTAAACGAATCAAATAACACAAGAAATACATCAAACATCCATTTTCAGTTATCGAAATTTCAGGGTGTTACAACCAAAACATTAATCAAACCAAATTTAGAGTTTCCCTTACCTTAAATTCTTGAAGATGGAGAGGAAAGAGAAAAGATTTATGCCAAAGGAAGAATATTTCTATCACCCAACTAGCAACTCACACCATAAAGCCCTAACTCATACCTAAAACAAGCTCAAAAAATATTTTCATCCCCACCAACCGAGATCCCTTACAATAGGCACCCAAAGAAGCTCTAGACAAGGAGAAAAGACCTCCAATGTTGTAGAAACCCAACTCTAATATGGAAGAAGGACTTAGAGATCATGAAGGAAGAATGGAGAAAAAATGAGGGAAGGAAAGAAGCTTTATGTGTTCTTATCTTGGAGAAATTTACCATTTTACAAGTTGAACCCCAACACCCTTTATTTATACCCCTCTCTTATAATGGAAAGCACCAATGTATATATATAACCTCCAATAAGCATGACAAAATTTTAACCATCCAACAACACAAAAAAAATTCACACCATTTTATTAATTAACTTATTAAATATCATGGTTTAAATTTAATTTTCTCTTACAGTATTTATGAAACACTTAACATACATTACAAAAAATCACAATGTTACAATTCCTAGCTATCCTTATGGCTTGGATCTATGTTGGGAATGTGATATAAGATTCATCACTTGTGAAATGGATTGTATAGTAGCTTTAACTTCTATTCATGAGCTAGATGAGGAGAAAATTACATGGCAAGGGCACAACAACATCATCAATAGCATTAGGGAGTAGATGGATAGAGATTGGAGGATCCCATTTTCAGTTGTGACTATCAGGCAAATGTAGTAGCGATTACTTTAGTTGTTAAGGGAGCTCATAATAAAACTCCTAATTGTATATGGGAGAACCCTCCTTATAGAGCTGTCTAAATGGCCTGATCCAGCCTGACTCTGGTCCGCATAGGCCAAGGCACAAAAAGTTTTCAAGGCTAGCATTAAAAAGCCCACACGACCTTGCAGGCTAGAGTTAGCCCATTAGCCTTTAGTTTATTAAATAATATGAATTTAAAAGAATTGAGAACTTGATAAGAGTTCATTTTATTATGGTTTTATTATATAAATTTTGGAGGATTTAGCAATTGAAACAAAAAACAAAACTATAAGAGAAATATAAGTTTATTTTAAAACTTGAAGATAAATCATCAGCTTGTTCTCTTTATTTTGAATTGCTAATGTTTGAATTTAAGAAAAGGATAGTATAGAAGGTCAGCACAAAATATTCTCTTAAAGGTCATTTTCGCTACAGACAAGAAACACATGGCGTTATTTATACTATGGTTTGTTCCTCTCAGATCAAAGTATGACATGTCGCCTTATTGTTCAGCGTGAAACAATGGTCTTTTCAAGGAATCAACACTTATCCCGTAACAGATCCTTCACTGAAGTCTATAAAAGTCCATCTCCATCGAAGAAGCATTTGACAAAAAATCTTATAAGAGAGAAAGAAAATATCTGAAGCAAAACTTTGTTGGAATCACCAGACGACTAATATACAGTTTTCAATTGTTTACTCTTTGTTAAGAAAAGTAATTTTGTATTTGAGCTTAATTGTTTATCCACTTATTGAGTGTTATGGAATACTTGTATTCATCCAAACCTTTGTTTGTGAGGGAGTCTAAGAAAATGCCAAAAGTGGTATTAAGAATACTTTTAAAGCTAGGAGTGGTAGGTTAAAACACTTGTTTTGTAATCAAGTTTTGATTATTGGAATCATTTACTAGTGAGTAAAGGAGAACTGGATGTAGCTCAAGTTGAGTGAACCAGTATAAACCAAGTGTTTCTACTTCTCTCAACAATGGTTTATTGATCATTCTTATAGAACATTTTGTCACCTTTTTAAGACCAAGTTTTTATTTGAAAAACTTTTCTAAGAACTCTCTATTTCATCAAGTCACTGGACGACTATATTGATCTTCATTAAATATCAATAGACAACTTGCCACACACACACACATATCACTATTTGTATCCACTTTAATATTGCAAAATTTATATCTTTGATATACACAATATTCAACCACCCCCCCTTTAGTGTGTTTATTGTTATTTCAAGTTGAGCTACTTGAAGGCAAACAAGTAGTGGGGTGAAAGTGGATCTTCAAGAAGAAATTTGGATCATCGATTGAATAAGTCTCCCATTGTAAAGCACGTCTGGTAGCTAAAGGCTATAGTCAGAAGGAAAGAGTGGACTACAGTAGTTTGACAAACCTCCATACATGTTTTGTTAGCCTTATTGGCAACTCTAGACATGGAGTTAGAGCAACTCGATGTCAAAACTGTCTTTCTCCATGGAATACTGGAGTAAGACATTGTAATGCAACCTAAAGGTTTTAAGGTGGAAGGAAAGGAAAATATTTTCTATAGATTGAAGAGGTCTCTTTATTGGTTGAAGCAATCACCAAGGCAGTGGTATAAGAGATTTGATGAGTTTATTGTCTCTCAAGGGTATATCAGAAGTCTCTGTGACTCATGTGTTTATCATAGCAAGGTGGAGGATGGTTCCCACACCTATCTACTACTCTATGTGGACAACATGCTCATAAAATTTCAAAATTTGTTGGCAATTCAAAAGTTGAAGTAACTACTCAATAGTGAATTTGAGATGAAGGACACTGAAGTTGCTGAAAAGATTATGGGCATGGGGATCAAGAGGGAGTGCTTCTAGAAAAAGCTCTTTATGTGTCAAAAGGAATACATTCATAAAGTTTTGAATTGTTTTGTTATGGCATCTGCAAAACCAGTTTGTACTTCTCTGATAGTGTCCCTTTGGTTATCTGAACTCAATACTACTCAATCAGAATCAAAGAAAGAATACATGTCTTGTGTTCCTTATGCAAGTGTTGTAGGCAGACTCATGTATGCTATGGTATGCACCATATACCGGACCTAGCACAAGTAGTTATGAAAACACAATGAACACACTACAAATAAACCAAGAGGGGGTGAATTGGTTGAAAATAGATATTTAAAATTTTTCTAAAACAAATTGCGGAATTTGAAATCTGGATCGTATCACTTAAACACCTTTTGAAAAACCAAAACTTTTCTTTCAATCAAGATCAACCATGTTATGCATGCAATGACAGAAATATTTTCTTTGCTAATAATATTTTGATTACCCAAATACAAGCAATGAAAGATACATAGAATTAGAAAAAAAGACTCAGCAATTTATACTGGTTCACCTCACTAACATGGAGGCTACATCCAGTGTCTTCCAACCAACACTAGGTTAGAGTTTTCACTATATCAAAATATCCTTTACAAGAAATTTACAAGTGATTATCTTTATCAACCCTAGATAAAGAATCTGAATTCTAAAACACTATTAGAAAACAAATCACAAAGATCCTGAGAACCCTATTCAGATCTTTATCCCTAGAGAACCCTACTCTAGAAAGCATGAAGGAATCACTTTGATATATCACAGCAGAATTTTAATACACAGAAAATTCTAAAGAAAGATTCAAGAGAGACACAACCTGTGATCCTTCAATGTATGAATGAATGAATGAAGTTGTCAATCAATCAGGTTGTATGAAATTCAATGCTCAGAATCAAAACTCTTGAAAAACCTTCTTTCCTTTAACACATCTTTTCAAAAACTCAGAAATCTTGATCTCACAAGATGTGTTTCTCACTCAGAAAAACTCAGTATCTTGGACTGTTAGAAAGCTTAGTATCTTTTGGGTAAGTCACACATATTGCACAGAATAATTCATTCAATGTCTCTTTATAGAGAGCAGACCCATAAAGCTTTATATAAAACTAATTTAACTGAAAGTAATCGATTAAAACGATAGTGTAATCGATTATTTTACCATATGTAATCGATTAAAATACCAGATAATCGATTAATATGTTCTTGAGCTTCCTGAAAAACTTTTCATGAACAAGATAATCGATTAATACGCAATGTAATTGATTAAAGCAGTCTTCATGTATGTGAAATAAGTTATGATAATCGATTACATAAGACTAATAATCGATTAAACCAGTAAAGCTCAAAATATGAAATAAGCCTATGTAATCGATTACTGATTGTGGTAATCGATTAAACAAGTAATGCATCAAGACTAAAGAACTAAGATAATCAATTACATAACATGGTAATCGATTAAAGCAATGATGCATGATTTTCATATTGCACTATGTAATCTATTACAATAAGCCTGTAATCGATTAATATGTTCTCCATGGCTTTTCTAGATTTAGAACAAAAGCCTTTAATCAATTAAAACACTGTGTAATCGATTAAGGCAGTAAGTTTTCATTTTTCAAAAACTTAACCATGAGAACTTGGATTCTTGTAAAATCATTTGAACAGCTTTAGTACTTTAGCCAAAAACATGTATGCATGAGGATGAGAATGCAAATGCAATACAAAGATCACAAGGCAATGCACTTGAACCACTTAGACAAATTACAAATGTCTTCAAATTGATTGGGCATGTAAAAAGCTAAAACATCAAGTCATTACTTCATCCTTGCTTTAATCTTCTTACAGCTTCCCCTATATCCAACAAGTTAGTGTTGTTAATAGGTATATGAGTAATCCTTGGAAGGAACATTGACAAGTTGTGAAATATATATTCAGGTACCTTAAGGGTACAACTGATATTTGACTCGTCTACCATGGAGACACATCATGTACTCTCGTTGGTTACTTAGATTTTGACTGCTACGGATTTGGATGCAAGGATATCAGTGACTGGGTATGTAATACCCCCAGATTTCAATATATGTGCATTATTTGGAAAATATACATTCCTGAAATAACTGACGTAAATACCCTTGGATATTTTTGAAAATGACTAAAATGTCCTTAGACAATTCTACAAATGACAGTTAGGTCCCTAGGGTAAATGACTAAAATGCCCCTGAACAATTGTACAAATGACCAAAATACCCTTTTTACTCTGGTAAGGTCAGAAAACCCAGAAAAATTATGGAAAATTGATAAAAGTTTAGTAAGCCTCTAGACAAAGAATTATTGACACTCTTATTAGAGAAAAGTTATGAAATAGAATTTTTAGAAATTTTGAAAGATAATTCAAAAAGAATGAAATAAAAAACTAATCTGAGATTGACCAAAATACAGAAACAGGAAAGAAGTTATCTGGGGAATTTTTTTTTCTAATTATAGAAGGAACAGATCCTTAAATGAATGGTTTATACATTTTACTAAATAAAAACAAAATCAACCAATAGGAATTTAGAAAAATCATTATGAATAAAGTTAAGAAACACTTCAAAAATTGATTATTAAAACATATTACAATCTAGTCTAGTTTTCAACCAATTTTAGAAATTATTACTTCCAAGAAACAATTGGAATTAAGCTTTCATAAATTATAGAAATATTTAGGACTAATATAAGGAAAAATGATTAAGAAAAGAAAGCAATAAATCAAATCACCCTACGGTTGTGCCAAAAGCCCAAAATTGAAACCAAATTTGGCTTCAAGAAACCAATTGGCCGTGCACCTCCATGAATGATGAAGAAAATTGTAGAATCTTGTGGAATAAGGCCACTTGGACAGCTTATAAACTAAGAGAAACCTCATTGGACCAAATGGAAAGTAGCTTTAACAAAAATTCTCCTAAAATCTAAGCTATCTCACGTGGAAGAGGAAAAACAAGGCAAGGCAACCAAGCTAAATTGTGCACGGACAAAGCTTAAAAGAAACCAGCAGAATTTTCATGAATATGGCCACATGTATGATCACAAATCAATAGCCAATTAGAACATAGCACCTAGAAAGCTAGTAATCATAAGCTTAGAAGATTTTTAACTAAAAAGGGCAAAGAAACTTAAGATATAAAAGCCATGTGGGGACCAAAAGGAGGGCTGGTTTTGCACGTTCACCACTCCATTTTCAGCCTTCTCTTTCAATTGCCTTCACACCTAAAAAACAAAACAAAACAAGACAGCCACTCCTTTTGAAGTTCACGTGAGAATACTAGGAAAGGTTGGGACCATTTGCTGAATTTAAGACCAAAGAAAAGCCAAGGTATGGGAAGCTATTTAATAAACATAGATTGGATAGTTGATAGGATGATTTAATCTTTAATTCTTTAAAGTTAGATGATGCTTTCTTTATTTTGGGAAAAAATTAGAATTTAGAACACCAAGTGTCTGTAAAAATGTAACAAAGAAGCAAGATGGTGCCTAGGACATAATTTAACAAGTAAATTTAATCACTTTACAACCTAATTGATTTAGATTAACAAGTAAGTAAGCAATTAGATTTTAGGCCTTGCTGTATGCTGTAATTTACTTTGGTTGGTTGTTGTCTATTGATTTAATCATAGCTGTATTTTATTTGGTTGCTGTCCACCCATTTAATTATAGCTGTATGTTGTTTGGTTGCTGTCTACTAATTTATTTATAGCTGTATGTTGTTATTTAATTTGTTTAGGGTGCTAGAAATTTTATTTGGATGGTGGTTGATTTATTTGGTGGCTGGGATTAATAGTAGATTGCTGTATTTACATTGAATTAATTCATAAGTTGCTGTTTGCATAAAATTAGTTGCTGTCTGTTTTTATTTGCTGTCTGTACAACAATAATTGCTGTATGCTATGTATTTATGTTGCTATATGATCTTTTAACATTTAATGATGAGTGAACATTTAATGATGAGTGATGAGGAAGATTCTATGCTTCTTTTTATTAAGAATGAAGTCATGAATACAAGATTAAGATTCATGTTGAAGATTGTTTCCTTAGTAGTTGTGGGCACTTATACCGTTGATATTGATGGATGAGAAAAATTTCTATAAGTGCCAAGTTGTGAGAATTTGAGAAATAATGTAATGGTAAAGAGAAATTGAAAGTAAAATGAAACCATTACATGCATCATTACATTTGATTATACCCCTCAGAGTGGAGGGAGGTTTCACTAGAGTGGGTGAAACTATTTTATGGTACCTTGTTACCCCTCAGAGTGGAGGGAGGTTCCACTAGAGTGGGTGGAACTATTTGATTATACCCCTCAGAGTGGAGGGAGGTTTTACTAGAGTGGGTGAAACTATTTGAATTATGGTACCCTGTGGTGATTAGCTGAGATCTCAGTCATGCATCATTTAATAAAGAAAGCATGCATCATTCATCATATAATTGTTTATAAATGTTATTTTATGTTTTTGTATAATTGTTATTTATTTTAAAAGTTTGTTATGTGTTTATTTCATTTTGTCAATTATCTGATCATGTTTATTAAATACTTACCCTATGTTTGTGTCTGTGGTTTGACACCTGTGATGACCCCAATTTATTTGGGCGAGCAGAGGAACAGTGAATTGCTTAATTATGGAGAAGCTTGATGAAATATGTGCTGTGTTTTGGCTTGTTATCTGGATGATATCACTTGCTGTTGCTGCTTTTGGGAATTCTGTACTATTTTGGGTGATCAGTATTATATTTTGATAGCCTGTATTCTATGTTGGATGACTGTATCACGGACTATTATATTTCCTTATGTGAGAATAACTCTGACTATGAATTATGTTGAAATTATTTTATCGTAGCTAACCGACTAGAATAGTATGTTACGTAAATAAATTCCGTAGAAAAAAAAATTTCGTAACATAATAATGTAAACGATTAAATACGAACAACGTATTAATCTAAAATAGTAAAATAAACGGAGTCGTTATAGGGTACACATTCACAATTAACACCTTTCTTGTTAGTTTGAAAGCAACACTTCAACCTACACTAGCTCTAGCAAAAGCAGCAAAGGAAGGGATTTGGCTGAAAGGTCTTATTAGACATCTTGGGTTTCTATAGGAATAGGCTATCATTTTTTGTGATAGTCTAAATGCAATCTATTTAGCCAAGGATCAAGTCCATCATGAGGACTAAGCATATTGACTTCAGATACCACGCCTTCCGGTTTGAGAAGAGGGTCAAAGTCCAGAAAGGTTATATAAGGGAGAATCTAACTGATATGTTCACGAAGCATGTTCCAAGAAGCAATTTCATGCACTGTCTGAATCTATTTAACATAGATTGCTGGAAATGAACTAAGTTACTTGCAATTCAAAAATGTTATAAAACAAAGGTGGAGATGTTGATTGTTGGACGATGAACGATGGACAATAAAGATAGGATGGACAACAACTTGGTCATCTAGTCTAGTACTTTTGTCTTCTGTTTGGCTGTCCGATCTTCTATAATCTATTGGAGTGTCCAATCACGTAGAAGGGAGTGTCCAATTTGGTGGTTCATTAAGATAGGTTGTGTTGTAACTACAATTGTTTTTAATATTTTTGTTGTAATTGTTTTCAGTTAGACAGTTAGTTATTGTCTCATTTATAAGGAGTTTTGTATTCTGGGTTGAACGTGAGAGTGCTTTGAACCTATTCATTGTATACTTTGTTATTCGCTATAAACTTAACAATTTTGCATGATATATCTCTTCTCCTTCTATCATCTGAAGTTCCTTATTTGAATAAAATTTCTCAAATCTTTCCCAACAATTAAATTCTAGTTTCTACAAACGCATTAATGCATTGAGTCCATTTCTCCCAACTCAAGGATCCTATAATCCTTAATCACACCCAAACAACACCACATCAATATATAAGCACGCACCTAATCAAGGTTTCTAGCACACAATTTGCTTGAGGATCACAATTCCTTTAGTCTACAATTCAATCAATAGCAATTCAATAGAAGCAATTAAAAGAACTCCATTCATAATAGTCAATAAATCATGTTAGAGTATAATGGTCTCCCTTTGGGGTAGACTCATTCAATGATTGTAAAGTATAAAGGTTCAAAACTCATTTCAATAACAATTTGATCATAGCGGTTAAAGAGCAAATAGTTCATACTCAATTTTATTCAATTCTTAACTTATCAATACTTAGTAAAAATAAATACTTCAATCATAACCCTAAAACCTATTTATATTATCCCAAAACCTCATACCAACAAGGAAATCCCATCTCATAATCCATTTGGAAGTAAATCACTATGCTTGATAGTTAGTGGCACTTAAGTGCCACCTACCATGTGCTTAATCTCCACCATCTAGCACTTAAGCACCATTTTCGTTGTGCTTAAGCCCTAGCGTCTTATAGCAACACTATTGCTTGTGAAAAAAAGCCACACTTAAGCACGAGTAACATCCCACTTTAGCATGGGCAACTGTAGGACCTCAAAAAAATGCATTTTTCACCCAAATCAAAAACCAATCACACCAAACACATTCCCACAACATGAACCACCCAAAATGACAGGGATTTACAAGTTTCAACAAGCTTGCACGAATTTACAACATATTAAATCTAGAGTGTTGATTTATGGAGAGTTTTTCCTATGCTCCTACAACACAGCTAAATGGAGACTTCTACATCAACAAGCAAGAAAAGAAGAGTAAGAATGGATAAACTCCTCTATACCTCAGCTTGATGCACGAAAATGGTGAAGAATGAGTGATTTGTAACTTTAAGCTCAAGAATTAAAGCAAGAAGGTAAGAACAAACTTCCAAGCCAGCACCCACCACAAAATCTCCCCCCCCCCCCCCCCGCCCAATTTTCTTCTCCAAACTTCGCCACCACCAAGAGTGGCCTCTCCATCCCTCACAAATAGTCTCGGCCAGTAGAGCACCAAAATGAGGGGTTCACACTATATTGATGCTTTTAATTGGATCTAGAGTGTGTAGGAATCTAATTTGGACTTGGAGGTAAGTAAAGGCTTCAAGATCTAGGATTTTATGGAGTAATGTGAGTTTATTTGATGGTCAATGGGGTGCCCAAACATGGTTGTCCAAGAAATGCCATTTATGGCCAAAATGGCTTTTGAATCTTTGGTTTAAAAAGGCTAAAGTAGAATGAGGTCAAAAATGGAAATATGACTTTAACCATAAATGGAAATCCTCTAATTAATTAACCTTGAACCTTGTGCCAATTATTTAGGGAAGAGTCATGAAATCTAACTCATATAGTGCTAATCTTACACAAAGTAACTTTATGCAACACAAATTTACATAGTGTGAGTTCACATTGTATAAATTCTACATAGTCCAAATTGTTCTCAATTAAATCTCAACAATCAATCAATGGTCACACAAAATCAATCACATGAATAATTAAATGACATTTCACTCAAGATTAATTATCTCAGAAAAAAGCATAATTAAATTATCTACACAGTGTAAAACTTTGACTTCAATTAAAGTTGAATTTTACTAAAACTTGTCACATGGAATAACGTACATACAATTCAAAATTCTCTAAATCACTTAAATCATCATTGTAATTAATTACAACTAACTTACCATCGACCCTGGCTCGACCCTTCATTTGTGGGGGATAATGTGAGTTGAGGTTTGTAAAGGCCTCGTGGGTGTGTGGTAAAAAATTAGGGGCGTAATAGGGTGGGACAAATGGGGCCAACCTTAGGGCCTAGGGCCTATTTGACACCTCTACCTCCTTATTATGTTTTGGTAGGTTCATATAAAGGTTTGTATTTTATTAAGTAGTTTTGTTTGTTTTTATTTCATCATTGTACAAAAAAAATAGTTATAAGTAAAATAACTTGAGATAATTAAACTAATTAAAAAGTGTAACAATAAACTAATTGAATAGATGAGTGTTAGACTTAATTAAGTGGAAAAAAAATATACACGGACATTATGATATGTTTGTTAACTTTTATAATAATTACATTAAAAATCATAACAACAACGATTTCTAATGGGATAACAATGTAAAATGTTGTTTTACTAATTAAACTCTCTTATTGATTAAGTAGTGAAATTAATATTAGATTATGGAATGTTATCTCTATTGTAAAGCTCAAAGTATTTTTTCTTGTTTTTACTATATCCACTTTTCTTTTTAGCTAAATGCACTCATTTAATTTTTCTATTTTTTGTTACCATATATATCCTTTGTACCCAAAGCATTTATATAAATTTTTCTATTTAGTGAAATAATTTTTTGATTTTAACATTCAAAAAAGTACATTCCAGAACACAATTTTATTTTAATATTATCAAAAGTACTTCCAGAATAGTATTTTGTGTTCTAGAAAGTACTTTTTGGTATAAAATAAAATAAAAATTGTATTTTGGAAATTACTTTTCAAGATTTTAAGAAAAACATCCAAAAAAACCAAGAAGAACACTAGGACCATTAAAAATCTCATATAAAGAAAAACTTGTACAATAGTAAAGCAATTGAAGTGAAGAAAACATATAATTGATATTGGTCTTTCAAGCTTGATGATTCAAAGAGGTGTTACGCTATAGCAACTTGAAGTTTGGAGGATGAAAAAATCCTAACCCTGGAGCAATAGATATTGAGCAAGGGAGAAACAAAGGGAGACTTGAGTAGAATATTGAAGGGGATGAAGGGAATAAAAGAAGGGAGGGAGTGTGATGAAAGAAAGGGGAACACATGGTTATCAAAATCGTGATTTAAATCGTAGAATCGTCCGATTTTATGATTCTACTAAGCCTCTGTGAGTAAAATCGCATGTATAATCGTTTTCTGAGTAGAATCGGTGGACTGAACGTAGAATCAATGAAATCAGCGTAGAATCGCAAGTCTGGTTGCGATTGGGCAATTCCGGGATTATGCGAAACGGCGTCGCTAGTGAGAGTGTTTGGGAGAGCCATGGACAGAAATTAAAAATAAAAAAAATAAAAATTTAGGGTTAATAGAGAAGACAGAGTTGAAAATGAAAGGGATATATTCCGGTGAAAGAGGAAGAAAGGTTTAGTTTAGACACACAATGTTTCACAAATCACGAATCATCATGCTTCACGTTATATGTTTTATTTTTCTTGGAACGGATGCGCAGCAGCGGAAGAAGAAGGGAAGAAAGTGAGGATGCAGCGGAAGAGAAGATTTTATAAGGGGAGAATTAGGTTTTTTTATTTGGGCCAGGTCCATAACCAATTTGCTTCCTGCACCCCTTTTTTGCTTACTATACACCTTCTGGCTTATTTTCTTTTGTATTTAGGTCATTTACTTCTCTTTTTTTGTCTAAAGTAGACTCTTACAATTCTACGATTTGTTACTATGATTCGATTTCACGAGGCCTCCACGAGTCTACGTAGAATCGCGATTCTGACAACCTTGGGGGAATGTATTGTTGCTATGTAAAAAAGTGAGTGTGTTGTTGCGCTAAAAAGGAGAGTATGTGAGGAAGAGAAAAAGATTTGAAGGGGGATTAAGTAATCTGATTTAGTAAAAGAGAAGGGGAGTGTACTTAGCAAAAAGGGATAGTGGCTATAGTAATAGCCATGTTCTTCTTCTCTGTGTTTGGGCCGTAATATTATAATAACAAGAAAAGGCAAAAATGTTAAAAGTAATGACCATTAACGAGAAAATTTAACTTGGTCATAAAATATTTTGTAAGAGAATATTATCATATGGAGTAAGAATTAACTTGTTAGTGATCACTATCTTAATTGTTTCTTTCTTTTGCAGATGGATCGAAGGAACCGAGGAAGTGAAAGGATGTGACAAAATTTACAAAAGTTATATATCAATTATTTGGTGTGATTTCTATCAATTTTTTCTTTTATTTATTCATAATTAATTAAAGAATTAAATAACATTAATAAAAGAGGATCTGAGGTGCGACGGTAGTGCGTCTAACTCCAGATCAGTTTGCGTGTTCAATTAACGTCAAGTTCAATGTTCACTTTTTCACTATTTTAAAATTTACTGTAGAAAATTAAATTGTCATTATCTAACACTCGTGCAAATAAACGTGTTGTCGCGCTTTATTTCAATTACCCTATTATATTCCAGTGTGCTAAAATTTATATATTGAAATAATATTTCATGAAAATTGATGTGCTTTTAGTTTAATATGTTTTATAAGGCAAGATAATTAAAATAATACTATTTTTATAAAAAAAAAATATAAATTTGGAGCTATTTTGAAACTACTTACAAATATGGGGCTGTCAAACACGTCCAAATTAGGCGTGACTGAACACGCCTAATTTGGGCATGACACAGGGGGTAACACGCCCAAAGTAGGTGTAACACCCCAATATTTTTATACTCATATGGATTTAAGGCAATACTTTAGGATGATTAGAAATTATAATTTGCTAATAAGATTTTTAGAATTTTAATAATTAAAGTCAATATGGACCAATGAGAAAATAGAATTTTACTATTACATGCAATAAAAGGAAAACTAGATTAATTTGGAATACTAGATTAAGCTTTGACCATGTGATGCAAGATCAATGGAGGAAAACTTGTAGAAAAGTCAAGAATGGTCACATGAAGGGATAAGGGGTCTAGATATTTCATTGGTCAAAGTAAAAAGTAGCAATTAATGCTTGGAATATTGTAAAATACAAAAGCTTAGCAAAATTACAAGCACCACCGTAGGAACAAAGGGCCAAATGGAATTGTCTACCCAAAATTGAGAGTGTACATGAAGATCAAGCTAAGCCAAGAAAAGGTGTAGAAAAGTTTTGAAACAAGACAATAAACATTAGCCGAGTGGGAAGGTAGTTACAAATACTTAAGAGATATTTGAAACAAATTATATTTTGTCTCCTTTTGCCAAATACGTGGACAGCTAGAAACATTATTTCTAAGATCCCAACGGTCAAACACTAGATATATAATTTAGGAGTATACCATTAAAATTTTAAGAAAATCCAACGGTTAACGAGTTCGGAATGAATATTTTTGTGACACGGGTTTTTGGCAGAAATTTTTATGACTAAGTCTAAGTTACCTACGGTTTTGAATAAAAATCAAAGGGAATGCACTATGAGCAAGCTGGACCACGCGAAAGAGAGGCAAGAAAGGAAGGGGGGGCCAAATTCAATGAAGAAATGAAGTAACCAATAGGAAAAAGACTTATGGAAAGTGAAATGTGGACTAAGCATTATTGGGGGGACAAAGGGAATCTATCATAAATGAGAAGCTTTAGATAAGATAAGGTCAAAATGAACTCTCCCAAAGGCCACACTATCCGTGCAAATAATGTGGAGAAGGAGGGAATGTGTGGACCAAGTTGAATAAGCCATTAACCAATGAGAAAGCTTGATACTTTGACCTTGCTATATAAGGAAGGGAGTGAGATCATTTTGGGTCAGCCATAAAGAGAGGAAACCGTGCAGCCTAAGTCCCACCTCACTTGATTTTGTTTCAAGCTTTATTGAATCCAAAACACAAAGCATCAATCGTACACACCATATACCACTTCTAGCTATCACTTTCATAAAAGGAAAACATTCCAAAATCAAGGCAAGTCCACGTGAAGTAAGGGATAAGGGAGCAAGCTTGTTTAAGTTTTAGAAACAATCAAGGTATGGGGAAGTATTGGTAAACCAAGTTTGAATATTAAACTCTACTCAAGATTACTACCTAGATTAATGAAGATTTAAGTTGATAAATTAAGAGAAATGGAAAAACTAAGATGGGTAATATGAAACTTCTATTTAAATTTGATGGAGGATGAGATAAAGAAAGTTCAAACTCAATTTAATCTAACTCTCTATTTGATGTTTAATGGTTTAGATTCATGTCTTGAAAATTATTTTAGTTAATAGACAGTATAGATGATTCTTGAATAAGTTTATTTAGTAATGTTTCTTTAATTCTATGTATTCGTGTAATTAGGTAGTTAATTGCTTATATATTCGTTTAATTATGTATTACGTTGTTTACATTATTTATCTTAAATAGTCTTTTGATTAATTATTTTGTCTAGATGTAATGTTTAATGAATCATAGATAAAATATATTTTATGTTCCTTAAGTTAGTTTATTTTGAAATAATCCCTACATAATCTCTAACTATTTCTTTTGTTGATATCTCTTAATAAATTATTTTAATGTTGCTTGTTAAAATTTGATTTATTCCCGTTTGTTGTTGTCATAATTATTTTGACTAAATCAAGAAGATATAATAATTTTGAAGTAGGTAATTAAAAGTTTAATTTGAAACAAAGGTGTAATGAAAGGAAAGTTGTGAGGTATGATGAAGCTGAATGACACTTGGTATAACTTGGTTTAATTGATATGAGTGTTGTTAACAGTATATAATTGGTGTGTTTTGAAAAATATTCCCTGTGTGATAAAGAGGAAATACACAAAACTTATGTGTTATCAAGTAACGTTATAAAATTTAAACATGATGTGTGGTGATTCATGATGAGAAAGGAATCAAGAAGTGTATCATTTTGATGATGATAAGTTGAGAAGAATGATGAGAACAAGAACAATTAAAAGATGTAAAATGAATCACTCATGCATTTTCATGTGCATACACCCGGTGGGGTAAATTTGTGAAGATGAACCTCAGGAGGAGGTGTGTCAGATAACTAAACTGAGTCCATAAGTTCAGAGATGTCAGAACTTGGGGGTAGTTGAGACAGTGAGGACCACACCACCATGATGATCACATGAGTGGAGGTGATAATCCTACGCGCCACTGGGCTACCCTGACCAGATGGATAAGTTCGTTCCACTAAGGTGAGGGTGAGGTTATCTGACTGTGGCCACAATTATTGAGACGTTGAGAACCTAAGATCTCAGTCATACATCATATAATAAGATGAGCATGCATTTTCTTACATTTCATAACAAGTATGTGTAAAGAAGAGATAATATACATGTGTGGAGTAAAAGATGATAATTAAATCTTAGTAATGTTTTGACAAATTCTCTGTATTATTATATAACTATTTACGTATATTTATTATGTCTGTTTATATTTAAATTTTGTTTATCATGACTTACCCTATTTTGTGTCTGGTGGTTGACACCTGTGATGACCCCAAAATTTCTTGGGCGAGCAGAGGAACAGTGATATGAATGCTGCACAAGAAGATGTGATGAAGACTTTGTGATGATTCTCTGCTTGTTGATGATCTCTACTTTGATCTGTATTATGGACTGTTTATGTATTGGACTGTTAATTTGTAATAAGGGACTGTATGGTATGAATATGTGAACGTCATGAACTACGTCATTTAAATAACGCGTAAACTTTCATAATTTCTAAAATCGTTTTCAAACTCAATTAAAACTAATATGGGCCTTCATTCTTCTTTTAAAAAAAAAACCCGTAACGAATAAAATAAATACGGAATAAAGCGAAGTAGAAGCGGTCGTTTCAGTAGGCGTGTTCAGTCACTCCCAATTTGGGCGTGTTTCAGTTGGTCCACTTTATTTAAACATCCTCTCCTCACCCATTTCTTCACACCTTTTATTCTAAATCTCCTATTATTCTATTGTTTATTGATATTAAAAGTTTTTGTTTTTTGTTGATATATTTTGTAATGAGTTCAAGTGGTGAGTGTGCTCGTGTTGTGTTATTTTTTAATGGAATGAAAGTTGGAGGGCAGCGGGGTGTTGTTTTTGAAGGGGAGAAAAGGCCGACATGTATCAAGTGAAACTCAACACTGGGTGAATTGTATGAGAAGATATGACAAAAATTACCTCTGAAAGACACCCAATGTATCACTTTGCTGACGGCAAGATTATGGCAACATGAACAATACATGGGGTTTCAAGTACTGGATGATGAAGACATAGAAATGGTAATGGAAGAATTTTTCAACCAATCAAGGAAAGATTTTTTAGAATTGTACGTGGATTTTACCGAAGCAGAGGATGTTGTTTTACCCATGAGGTCAGTTGCTTTAAATTCTCCAGTTGTAAACGTGTCTTAGGAAGATGAACATGAGCCAACTTGGGTTATGGATGAGGATGAAGAGGATGACAATGATGAAAATATTGCAATGGAAGATCGTCTTCTTGAGGAGGATGCTAGTGCATCGGATAATGATGAGGATTGTGGTGTGCATGCAACTGAATTCCAAGAAGATAATGATGTGGGTCGTCTCAAATCCGTCATCATCCTAATATTGGATCTACCCAATTAGTACAACATATTGAAGGTATGTTAGGAGGGAATCAATGAAAATGTAGTCATATATGTGTATTTGTATGTTATAATATTTTATTTGCTTGATATGTTTATTAAACTGATTTTGTATGTGCAGGTGCTGAGGTCACTCCTTTTACCAGTTCTGGTTCGGGTTCAGTGTAGGGTCCATGGCAATTAGGGGATGAGTTGTTTGTTAAACAGGAATTTGCATCCAAAAAGGACACGCAATTTGCAATTAAGCGGAACCTCATGAAGGAGCATCAAGAAGCAATTGTGGTTGAGAGCAAGCCTAACAAGTTTAGCATGAGATGTATTGCTCATAACAAGGGTTGCCCCTAGAGAGTTAGGGTAATTAAACCAATGTACGACGAAAAGTGGCTAGTTTCAAAATGGGGTGGAAAACATAATTTCCTGAATAACCATATTACACAGGGTCACAGACAGCTTGATGCTGATGTTATTGCTTCACTTGTAGTAGGTATGTTTTTATTCAATTTGCTCTATATGAAAAAATAATGGTTTTTTACGGTATGTTCTTAATGTGAATGTTACAATTTCATTGTTAGGAATGATTAAGGAGGAACCGTCTGTGTCAATTGCATTGGTTCAGGAGAGGATCACCCATTCGTATAGATTTAAAGTTTCATATCGAAATGCCTGGTATGCGAAGCAAAAAGAAGTGGTAATGATTTATGGGGATTGGGAAGAATCTTATGCAGTTTTGCCGAAGTGGTGTCTGTACATGCTTCGTTTTTCACCAGTTCTTTTTATGATATTCAAACAAATGATTATTTTGTGGGACATCAATTGATACGGGCAAAGCATCTGTTTCATCGCATTTTTTGGACTTTCAGACAATGTTGCGAGGCTTTTAAATTTTGCAAACCCATAATTCAAATTGATGGGACTCATTTATATGGGAAGTATAAAGGAAAATTATTGATTGTCATGACTGAGGATGGAAATAATGAATGTCTGCCACTAGCATTTGCCATTGTTGAGGGAGAGACTTTGGAAGCCTGGGAATACTTCCTTGCTAACATTTGCTTACACGTTACCCAAATGCAAAATATATGTCTCATTTTATATCGTCACCCGAGCATATTATCTGCTGTGGAGAATCATGTTGGTTGGCAACCACCTTATGCGCATTGTAACATCCTCGAAGTTGGTAACTTAAAATATATGTGTGATGTATTACTTGTATGATTTGATTAATTTATTAATTAGGATTAGTTGAAATTTTATGTGAATTATCTATATGCAGTTGCTTGATGTAGAGGTCAAGTTATGTGGAGTTTGTTTGAGATGCGTTGTATTTGAGTTATTCCAAGTTTGACCCAAAACCTATTTTAGTAAAATCATCATTCTAGATTGGTTAACCGTTGGATCGTCCTCAAATTTTAAAGGTGTGTTTATAACCCACATATGAAAGTTTTTAACGTTGAGATTGATCAAATAACATCCTAAACGTGAGAAATTAATTTTTCACACTAGCAGAAATTCAAGAATTTGGTTAGCTCGCCCAGGCGAATTTTGCATGCACTTTTGCTCACCTGGGCTAGTGAAGGCGGTGATAAATAGTGCAGAAGCATTCCAAACCACGAAAATGTGCCTCCTTCTTCCTCCCAACAGCCATCCCACCTCCCACTACCATCCTCCACCACCTAAGACCACCGGTGACCATCACGGACAGCTGTTGCTTGCCGCGAGACCACCGCACGGAGAGGAACCCTTTAATCAGAGCAGAATCTTTGAAACTCTTCTCAAAGTTTCGGTAGAGAACAGAGCTCCCAATCCTTCTTTCTTGGTTTCTTGAGGTAATCTTGGTTTCCTTTGTCTTCTTCTAGCTAGTTTAAGTCTCTCTTGATATCTCTTGTGATTCGGGTACCCTTATTGGTTGTTTCTATTCTTCCTTTGAAAACTCTTCGAAAATGAGATGTTGTAAAAGTCTCCTTTTTATGAAACTGATGTCATTTCTGTGATCCTTGTTTAACCCTGGTCACATTGGTGTGATCAAAATTTCATAATGATGTCTTTTGATGTGGACTCCCAAAACACCATTTTAGCCTCTTTTTAAATTTGAGTGGGTATTTGACCCCGAATGCTAACGTTAGCCTTGTTTTTGAAATCTATACTAAATTATCTTCAATTTGGTATATAGAGCTCTGTGTTTGAGCCAAAGCATGTGAACTTGAGAGATCCCAAAATGACGTTTCAAGGAGCTAATAGAGAAATATAGATAGGTAAGGAAAGTTTATTATTTAGTGATAGTTTTGGTACCATAGTTGGGGGCCAGAGAGTCCAACTATGAATATAAATGTCTGTCCCTGCTGGTTTTCAAGAAAAACTACGTTTTTAACTAATGGGATGCGATGTATTCATGATTGATGTGTGTTTGTTCCTATGTCTGCTCGTTTTCAAGAAAAATTGTTTTTAACTAATGGGATGCGATGCATTGACATGTTGATGGATAAAACTGTGAATGATATTATTATTGTGATGATTGGATTTTGGGGAAAAAGTCTTAATTACAGAGGAGACTCTGGCCAAAATTTTATAATATGTTTTTCAATTTAATTCTTTATCAAATCTTTAAATCGTGGTAATATGGATTGTGGATGGATGCGGTGATATTGATGTCATTGATAATGTTGAAATGAGATGTTATTGATGTGTTGATGATGATTGAATGAGATAATGATGATGTGTTTGATGATGTACAAATGAAATAATGTTGATGTAGTTGATGATGTTGAAATGAGATGACTTTGATATGTATGATGATGAAATTAGATGATGTGATGTGAATATTGATAATGACATTGATAAGAGATTATGTTGATGCTAATAATGTCATTATGTGATATGGATATATAATGACATCCATAGGGGGTGAATGATGGGTTACCCTTACAAGAAAGGATGTGTTTCTAGCCGGGTCATGCATTGATGGTGCCCATGGTTGTCATTGTGTGATGTGGATATACATGGATACCCATGGAGGGTGTATGACTGGTTACCCTTGCGAGGAAGGATGTGTTCCTAGTCAGGTCATACATTGATGGTGTCTATGGTTGTATGTTGTGTATGTACACGTGGGATGCAGTGACCGGTTGGTTACCCTTGCGAGGAAGGATGTGTTCCTAGTCGGGTCATACATTGATGATGCCCATGTTTCATACTTCATTTGCATTGATGGAAATAGGATGGTGGCAGTAGGGTATGGAGGTACTAGGGGGGCATCTCTGTTTGGAACTCCATAGAGGGGCATCTCTGTTTGGAACTCCCTTGTGACTCAGGGCTGATCACCATCGGGGGGAATGGCCTGTGCACGACAGAGTGACCTTGACTAGCTACTGCATCATTTTCCTGAGAGAGACTATTTCCATGAGGATGGTACCACATTGCATGCTGATAGATGAGTTAGGTGCATGCATCATTCCGTGCATGATTGTTTGAGTTGTGAAATGCATCAGATGATTGGTTTGTTGAGTGTGTATTGGATTAATAGAATTTTGGTAATAATTTTGATTGTGATTGTTGTTTTCATTCCAATTGTGGTTACTTGATAATTGTTGGTTGTACATAATAAACTCACCCTTGCGTTTGCTATACCGTGTGGTTGGTACCTGTGATGATCGCGAACCTTCATTCATGTGAGCAGATGAGCAGCCTTAGGTGACTCTGGAGAAAGATTCTTTTTGGTTGGAGCTGCTAAGCCGACGTGATGACGTTGGGTTTCTTTTTGGAAAAGAGTTGTGTTTTGTTAATCAACTCTTTCTTAGTTAGTTCTTTGACTTTTTGTTAGATATGTAATTTCAGTTGTATTACATGTAAAACTAAAGGAAGTTTTAACATGTGGATGACATGTACCGATTTAATATATATATATATATATATATATATATATATATAGACACACACACATATGTGATTAATTATGGAATTGTAATATGTGTATGATAATTTATATTATCGCGAAAAATTTACCATCATTTTCATAATCAATTTAATGAAGTTTTCATTAAAAGTTAAATCTTGTGCTGTAAGAGTTGATGATACAGTAGCGACGAGGCGGGTCGTTACACGCATCATGTGTTTTGTCGTCGTCATATTGCTAGTAATTTTAATCAAAGGTTCAGGAATAAAAATTGAAGAAGACCTTGATGAATTTAGGTATGCTTAACAACTATTTTGAATATATTAAATGGATATATCTGTAAACAGAATAGTGTTAATGGGATGATTATTTTGCAGGTTATACTCCCTCTATGGTTGATTTTGAGATAACGTTTGCACAATTTCGTGATACCAGTCCTCAGGTTGTAGAATGGATTGATAGCATCCCTAAGGAAAAGTGGACACATGCATATGATGTAGATGAGAAAAGATATGGTCATATGACAACAAACTTGTCTGAATCAGTAAACATGGTGTTGAAGGAAGCAAGAAACATGCCTATCACTGGTCTGGTGAAGCACGCGTACAACAAATTGGTTCATTATTTTGTATGCAGGGATCAGGCGGCTGCTTCACAACTTCACCATTCACAACAGCATTGCAAAAATGTGGTTGATGCTATGAGGCATAATCAGTCCCTTGCTATAGCCCATCATGTACGCACATATAACGTTGATCAAACATTATTTGAGGTGGATAAGGGTTGGGAGAGGTCATATTCAGTCAACCTTGCAGAGCGTTTTTGTCAGTGCGGCAAGTTTAAGGCCTTCAAATACCCATGTAGTCACACCGCAGCTGCTACTTTACATGTTTGTCAGAATCCTTTTCAGTATGTGGATGATGTCTTCCTCGTAAGTAACTTGGTCCAGGCTAACTCATTGCCATGGCAGCCAATTGGTAATGAAGGTGCTATTCCATCGAGTGAAGATCCAGTTCTCATACCTGACAGGTCAATGTTGTGTGCAAATGGTCGTCCAAGGTCTAATAGAATACGTAATGAGATGGACGAAGTTGAAACAAGTCAAAGACGTGTTAAATGCGGTATTTGCAAGCAAGTTGGACATAATCGGAGAGCTTGTCCTAATCGTGGTGCTATTTCATGATTTTGTAATGATGTTTGTTTAATTAGTGGTATGTTAATGTATTTCATTTATAAATATGTTCCATTACCCATGTACAACTTGTTTTGTTATTTTACGCATCATGTTTTGCATGTGATTACACATACGATGATCAGATATTCAAAATGGAAAACTAAATAACAAATTAAGTGGACGAATATGGGACTCATAAATATAACATGTTAAATAAAGTCCTGCAAATTAATATAACTAATCAAATAAAGTCCATTACAAACCACAAAAAATATAAACACAATGTAAATTAAATCTAAGACTCTGGTGGTCACTGATAATAACGCGCCTGACGATCAAGTAACCTCCATCTAGCCTCTGCCTATGAAGGGTCTGTGTAAGGCTTCAGGTGTCCACATGGCACTTTAATGTTATGATATTTTAATTACATAGTAATTATGGTAATAGCAACCCTCGCACAAATCCGAGTTCTCGCTTATTTAATGTATGTTGACAAGGAAACCGGGTTAGCGTGACCGGATTGACCCTTCAAAGGGTAACAGCACCTTATAGGGGGAGCAATGCGGATAAGGTCGGATGAGGACGGAGATGGCGGAACCTTGGACTTGTGGAGTACGAAGGCAGGAACCCGAACGAGGTCGGGTAATGATGGCCAGGGTATGACCCCGGACAAGGTTGTCTGGGCTACGCATATCAAGTGGGGAGATCAGATGCGCTTGGCTCGCCAACCCTGGTGCCGCCCTTTTTATTCATATATATATCCACGAGAACCCGGATCATTGGCTTTCGCCAATAGTGGATACTTTGGATTGTATCCGTACATAGTCTACCTTATTAAACCAACCCGGCAGTCACATGTTAAATGGGTAATATGTATCTGACTTGCCAACCCGGTAGTTGGTGCATTCACAAGCTTACCCTATGCACGTGATCCGCTTTGACTACCAGGTCACTTAAGTGACACGTGTTGACTTTAGTGACGTATGTGACATGCGTTAACTCCCTAAGTATTTAAGTAACGTGCGTGTGGGCCATTTCTTACATAACTCATTTCTTCCACTATCCCTTCACAAAAAAGCACTCTTCCTTTCTCCCTTTCTCCGTTTCTGCCATTGACGAACAGGGAAAAACTTCTAGTTTAAGGGAGAGAAGGCGAATTTTAGGACATTTGAGCTTGGAGAAGCTGTTCTCTAGCCTCGTTAACAATTTTAGAGGTAAGAAATACTATTCTAACCTTAAATCTAACTGTTATGGATTTTTGGGTTAGGCTATGATACACCCTTTAAGGGGTCTGCATGTCACCTGTGGGTGACTAGTTCTTGTAACTTGGAAAAGTATAGAGTTTCTTTACATGCAATGGGTGAATACCGCTATTGATTACTTGCATGCATGTATGTAGGGTGTGACACTGAGGATTGTGGTGTTCGGAACCGCGAGGTTAAGCAAACCAGGGTAGAGCTTAAAGCATGTAAGCTCTCTATTCTTGGGAGTCCTTCTCTGGACCGTGTTCCACCACACTCCAAGGGAGTGGTGGTTATTGTATGTCATGGTGCATGTATTGAAATTGTGTGTTACTGCTTTTGATTGAGAACATGTATATAATTTGCACTGTGATGCTATGTTATAATGTATGAGATTCTCTAGCCAGTAGAATGGACAAATATGGACTTTCCTTAGAGCCAAAGTGATGTGGAACAACTCTAAGTGGTCAATTAATATATAAAAACCTGAGAGAGAATGTCCATTAAGTTGGATGAACCTCTCTTGGAAGAGCCATATACGTCCGTGCAGAACCCGGAGGGAATGTGCCCATTAAGTTGGATGATTTTCCTCATGTGGTGTCTGTCGGAAGTCCTAGAGTAATGTGCCCATTAAGTTGGATGATCTCTCTTGCTATATCCGTGTGATTATATACATGTAATGTATTTTATGAAAGTCGGGATGGCTAGCTTGTGTAATGCATGTTTTGATGCTATGTATCGTGGAAGTGAACCTAGGAAAGGAGAAGTCTTCCAGAACCCAGAGTTTACGGAGATTATCATCTCACCCTGGTTGGGGGTTATATGTTATTGCAGGTGATGAGCACAGAGAGAACGGCGGATCCCGGGACAAGAGGCCCGAATAGCGAGGTAGTCCGAAGGACTCCAGACAAGAGGCCGAGCCGGCACGGGTTCTGAGTGAACCTTAGTTTATTTTTTGAAGCATGTTGGCTCTGTTATTTTTTTTATATGTATTTTACGCATGTTGTAACCCGGCCTTGAGGGGAGATCGTACCCGGGGCCTTATGTGTTTGAAACCTCGTGAACAATTACCATACATAATGCAGAGCTATGTTATTTGTGGATGTATGATGACGTCATTTTATTAGTTGCTTCCAAATTAATTTTGTTAGATTAACTACTGCGCTTAACGACCATAATGAAATGTTAAAAACCGGATGCATACAAGGTGTTACAGTTTTCCTGATCTAGCCCCCCGTGACTTACCACGTCGAGTCTTCAACACAGCTTGTGAAACGTAGGTGTGCTGGGTACGCCTCCGCAAAACGCCCCACTGATACGGGGTAGGGATAACATAGGTCGTCGGATCCCTGGGCTCACCTCATGATCAGATCCAAACCGCAAAGAATCAGACAATGATGAATCAGTCATCTAATGACTATCTTAATATAAATAAATCAAAATTATAATTAATAATTTAATACCTTCAAATTTAATTACATTAAAAATAATTATCCTAAATTACTGAATATAACCTAATGTATGTCGCTAACAATTTTGTAGGTCGGTAAGAACTAGGGATGTTCATAGTTTAGTTTGGGAGAAAAACCAAACTGAACTAAATTGAACTATAAAAATAGTTCTAAAAACTAAACTAAACTACTTATTATTAATCACAAATTAAACTAAACTAAACTATAACTTTAATAAAATAGTTCTAATTAAACTGAACTAAATAACTTTAGTAAAATAATTCTAAATTAAAAACTAAACTAAACTATCATAAGTTCAAGGAACTTTTTTTTTTGTTGAACTAGTTCAAAAATTGATTTTGCTAATTAAACTAGTTTAAGAACTAAACTAATTTAGGAACTGAACTAGTTCATTGCAGTGGTTCAAAAGCTAGTTCTATACTAAATATTCATATTAGTACGGGTACCTCAACTCATGAGAAGGGAAATAAATGAAATTTTATACTAAATTCTTAAGTCTCATTTTTACCTCTAAAGGTATAACACACTACATTTGTCATTAATTTTCATCCTGAAATTGCACAGTGTTGTCATAACAAATAATTATAGAATGTATGAAGAAAATAGTTTAGTTTTATAAAACTAAACTATTTAATATTTTAGTTTAGTTTTAGAAAGCTAAACTATTTAATATAGATCAGTTTTAATTTTAATACAAATAGTTTAGTTTTTTTTTAGTTTAGTTTAGATTAGTTATCTAATAGTTTTTTGAACAACCCTACTAAGAACTATGTAACAGTCCCTAACAATTTTCTACGAAGCTAACATTTACGCCGTTAAAAATTACCTACGTCGCTAACAATTTCATATGCCCCTAACAATTTTCTAATTCAATAATATAACATATTAAATAATATGCAAAATTATTAAATTCACTTACTTGTTGGCAGAGCTTCGCTGCAGAAATAACCCACTCACAAACTCTAGAGAAAAAGTTAAAAAAAGCTTTTAGAGAGAAGGTAAAATGGTAAATATGGTAAAAAAAAAAAGGTTAAAAATTTTGGCACATATAGGGAATTGAGCATCTGAACACGCCTAATTTGGGCGTAACACAAGGGGGTAACACACCCAATTTGGGCGTGTTTGACAATCCCACATTTGTAAATGTTTCAAAACAGTCTCAAATTTATAATTTTTTTAAAATAGTATTATTTTAATTTTTTTGCCTGTTTTATAATATATACATAAATTTACTTCTTATATTTCTTTGTTTGTTATTATAATATGATAATTAATATATTATATTTGTAAATACATGTTTATTTATACACAGTTTGTCAAATCATTTATAATTCATACTTGAATATTATTCTATTTGATAAATACATTTGTAAAATATTGAAATGATGATATTATTATGTCAGTTTTGAATTTTTTTTCTTCTTATTTTGATCTATAATTATTTTTTCTCTTAGGGTATATATACTTTAATTCTAAGGATTTTTTGTACATTTCAAAGTAAGATATATGGTTAAGAGAAAAGTAAGATAAATGAATAAATATAAAGTGAATATAAAAAACTATGTGTAGAAAGTAAAGATTATTTGAATATTTTTCTAATTGTAATTGCAAAACAACAAAAAAAAAATCATTAAAATTGGTTCCAGTCAATAGTATTTTTGATTTTATCATTTTTAAATATTTATACGCAAAATTAACAAATTATAGAAATATATAATATTGTTTGTTTTTGCACTAGAATTTGATAAATAAGAAATTTCTAGGACAATAACAAATAATTAATTAATATTTTTTATTTACTTTTTTAGAAGGAAAAAAATTAAGAATAGTATTATGTTGAAGTAGAACATGATATTAAAATTTATATTTTTTTTGTAACAGAACATTTATGTTTTAATGACTTTCACAAATTTATTTCATAAACTTTCTTTAAGAAGAAAAATCATCTTAAACATCTTAGAAAAATTCAATAAAACTATTTATTATCAAATATGGATTAAGTCATTTCTTCATAATTTGATGTCTATGATCCAAATATAAAATTTAGCAAAAAAATTATCCAAATACAAATCCAAAAATCAATTATAATATAAATTTATACAACTAAATACTATAAGCAAGACATGATCAAAGAAAAAAAGAGATATATATCATCCTATTTTTCACAATTATGTTCTTTTCCTCTTTTTTTCCTTTCCTATAGATTCGTGACATGCAAACTTCAAATTCCTTAACTACACACAAGAATGAGAAAAAGGAAATCAGGAAAAAAAACACAAAAAGAAAATTAATAAAAGACAAAATTAATTGGAAATGTAAATAAAAATAAAACATAAGAAGACAAATAAAATGTCTAGAAAATATAAGAAGTTTTCTTACTTTGCCTACCCAATTTCTTCTTTATTCTCTTTTCAGATCAAAGACTTTGTCAACACAACATCGTACATGTTTTCACCATCTTTGAATATTAAAAAATTATATATTCTCATGGCTTCCATATCCTAAAGGCACAAAGATAATAAAAAAACAATAAAGTAAATAATAAATGAGATAAATGAAAAATTATTTTATTTTTTCTTCTTTTCCTGGAAAAATACTTAAGAAGAAACAATAGAGTAAACAAAAATAATACAGAAGAAGAAAACAATTATAAAATATAAGATTTTTTTACTTTGTCTATACTCTTTCTTTTCATTTTTTTTCTTCATATCAAAGAGTCTTTGCCAACATAGCGCCATATATCTTTTTACCTTATGGAATATTAGAAAATTATATACTCATGACTTTTGTTCCCTAAAGACACAAATATAATAATAAAAATAATTAAAAAAAAAGGTTATAGCATATGAATGATACAAGGGAAAAATCATTAGGTTTTTTCTTCTTTACCTATAAAAACACTTAAGAAAAAAAAAGTAAATAAAAAAAATAAGATAATTAAAAAGTCCATAAAATATAAGGTGTTTTTTTTACTTATCTTATATCTTATAATTTCTCTCATCAAAAAGTATTTTATCAACGTATTACCATATATCTTTTTATCATCATGAAATATTAAAAAGTTATATATTTTCATAATTTTCTTTTCTTAAAGGTATAAAAAAAATTATAACATGTGAATGGCACAATCTTTTATTTTAAACGAGTATCCATCATGCCTAAAGAATTCTTAGTGAGACCCTTTTTCACGCAACTCAAACAATTTAGAGAAGTCATGGTCTTGAGAATACAAGTCATTTATGTGATCAAATCCAAACATCTTGGTTTCAAGCATGGAGATTAAAACATATCTCCTTGAAAGTGCACCGGCCACAACATTAGCCTTGTCTTGCTTATGTTTAATCACATAAGGCAATTTTTCCAAGAACTCTAGCCATTTGACATGTCTCTTATTAAGTTTTCCTTGGTTTTTCAAATGTTTAAGTGACTCATGGTCACTACAAATCACAAATTCCTTAGGAAGGATATAGTGTTGTCAAGTTTGCAAAGCTCTAATAAGTGCATAGAGTTCCATGTCATAGGTGGAATAATTTAAGATAACACCCTTTAGTTTCTCACTAAAATAAGCAATTAGGTGACCTTCTTGTAACAATACAGCATCTGTGCCAACATTGGATGCATCACAGTTAATTTCAAAATAGTTTGAAAATTTTGGTATAGCAAGAATGGGTGCCTTTGTCAACTTTTCCTTCAATTCATTGAAGGCATTCTCTTGTTCACTCTCCCACTTAAATTCCACATTTTTATTAACAATTTCATTCAATGGAGATACAATGGTGCTAAATGCCTTAACGAATCTTCTATAGAAACTAGTCAACCCATGAAAACTCCTCACATCACTCGCATTTTTTGGTGTGGGCCAATCTCTGATAGCTTTATCCAGTTGGACTCCCTTAGTACTCACAACAAACCCTAAAAACACTACTTGATCAGTGCAAAATGTGCATTTATCCATATTAACAAACAAGTTTTCATGTCTAAGCACTTCCAAGACACTCCTAACATGATATAAGTGATCATCCATTGTTAAACTATAAATCAAGATATCATCAAAGTAAACAACGTCAAATTTTCCAATAAAGTGCCTCAAAACATGGTTCACGAGTCGCATGAAGTGCTTGGTGCATTGGTTAAGCCAAAAGGCATGACCAACCATTCATAAAGTCCAAACTTAGTTTTGAAAGCGATTTTCCATTCATCACCTTCTCTCATTCTAATTTGATGGTAACCACTTTTCAAATATATTTTGGAGAAAACACAAGAACCATGAAGTTCATCCAACATATCATCAAGTCTAGGAATAGGATGTCCATACCTCACGGTAATGTTGTTGATGGGTCTACAATCCGTGCACATCCTTCATTTGTCATCTTTCTTAGGGACTAGGATGATCAGTATTGCACATGGGCTCAAGCTTTCTTTCACCCATCCTTTTTCCATCAACTCTTCAACCTGCTTTTGAATCTCCTTGGTCTCTTCATGATTACTCCTATAGGCAGCCCTATTAGGAAGTGAAGCTCCCAGAAAAAGATCAATTTGATGCTCAATTCCTCTTAAATAAGGAAAGCCATGGGTACATATTGTAGAAAGACATCGTTCAAACTTCTTTAAAAGTGTATCAAAACCTTGAGGCAACTCAAGGGCATTAGAAGACAAGCACATATAATTTGAAATTAGTAAATAAATTTGTTGTCTAGCTAGCATCACTTTTTTTACCTCCTTATGTTTGATGAACAAACTCTCTTTTATCACTAATTGGTTTTCACTCTTTTTTTCTACTTTCTTTTGTTCTTTCTTTTCACTCTTTTTGCCATCTTTTTCTTTTTGGCTTTTCTCTCTCAAAGGATTCTTTTCTTCTTTGATTTTCTTTTCTTTTTCTCTTTTCAATCTAATTTTTATTTGATCCTCACACACCTCACTTGGAGATAAAGGTGAAAGAACTATCTTTTTACCTTTATGCAAGAGAAAAGATTGGTGACCCCATTGTGGATAACATCTTTATCATATTGCCAAGGTCTTCCAAGCAACACATGACCAACTTCCATGGGAATCATATCACAAAGCACTTCACCAACATACTTTCCAATAGAAAATGTAAGTAACACTTGCTTATTCACAACCAACTCACCATTGTCACTTAACCATTGTAACTTATAAAGTTTAGGGTGAGAGGCAGTTTTTAAACCAAGCATCTCTTTGTGTATAATCTCGATTTTTGCACAAACTTCTCATGAGTCTTCTTACCATCAAAAGATATCCCTCTTCTGGTTGAAGAAAATCATCATTCTCCCCTTCACTAGAGGAACTATGAGAACTCTTAGATGACTCACTATCCACCTTTCGATTCTTCAACAAAATCATGGCCCTTTTGTTAAGACATTGGGATACAATGTGACCCTTTTCCAAACACTTAAAGCATTTAATGGAACTAGATTTATTGGAAGAGGGTTGAGTAGGAGAAGTAGGATTACCTCTTGAAGACTTCATTTCAATATATTGTGAAGATGAACCCTCTTTCTTGGAAGTGTCCTTATCCTTCCAAGATGAATAATCATATGAAGGCTTCTTGAATGTTTGTTTTCTATTCAATTGTTGCTCCACTTTCATAGTCCTATGTATAAGTTTATCCAGGATGTTGTAGCTTTGAAGCCCTACAACATCTTGAATGTCCCTATTCAAACCATTCAAAAATTTAGCCATTGTAGCCTTATTAGTCTCTTCAATGTTTGCTCTTATTAAAGAAATCTCCATGTCCTTGTAATAATCATCAACACTTTTACTTCCTTGATAGAGCCTTTGTAACTTGTTATGCACTTCTATTACATATTGAGGTGGGAGAAATCTCTCCCTCATGATTCTCTTCATTACCTCCCAAGTATCTGCTCTATGTCTTCTCAATCTGTCTCTATCCAATTGGACTTGATGCCACCACACCAAGGCATATCCTTCAAATTCTAAGTTAGCCAACTTCATTTTCTTTTCTTCAGTAAAATTGTTGCAATCGAAAATTTGGTCCACTTTCATCTCCCAATCAAGGTAAGCCTCCGGGTCATAAATACCTAAGAACTTGGGAATTTTGACCTTTACATCATCCATGCCATCCCTATTCCTCCTATTCATATGCCTTCTACCATCTTCATAGCCATCATCACTCCCTTGAGAAGAATGAGGTGACCTATGATGTCTCCTTCTATCCATGTCTTTCATTCACCCACTCAACTCTTGAGTGCCTCTTTGTATCTCATCAAATTTGTCTCTCATCCTCCTCTCAACATTTCTTTGTAACTTCTTCATTTGTTTAGCCAATGAAGCCATTAGCTTAGCGATTCTAAGGGGAAGTGGATCACTATCACTGTCGGACACCATTGTTACAAGAAAAAGGTTAGTAAAACAAAACAATATGGTACCTTACCACTCACTAAGTGTTTACACTCTTCAATGAAAATAGTATGAATACACTCAAATACCAAGAGGGGGTGAATTGGTATAAACTTAACCTTTTTAAAAACTTTAGAAAATCAGAGTTAACGATCTTTATCACTTTTAAAACCAATGATGTTTCAATTCAATCAAACCACTCAGTCCAATAATCCAATGACAAAAACCTGCACTTGTTGAGTAAGAAAGATTTCACAATAGTCAAGAGATCAGGATAGCTAGAAGAGATAAAGGAATAGAGATCAACACAAGGACATATACTGGTTCACCTCTCAAAGAGAAGCTACATCCAGTTCTTCCAATCAAACTAGATTAGAGTTCAACTATTCACAAATTCCAGTTCTTACAAGCTTTACAACAATCACCCTTTACCAAACCTAGCCAAAGAACAGAAATCTAAAACCCTATTAGATTCTTAGTGATCTAGGACATAGAGAACCCTACTCTACTCTTACCATCCAGAGAAAACTACTCTAGAACAACTTTAAGAACCCTTTGTAATAGTTTCCAAACAACCAAAATTACAAATCTTACAAGTAACAAATCAGAACACAGTTAGAAGTTCAAGAAAGATATCATCTCATGATCCTCGGCACATGAATGAGATGTATTTTATCAATCAAACAAAGTATGATAGAGTGTTTTGCAGTAAACAACTTTCTTTGAACTTTCTTGAAGTGTATTGTCTAAAACATCATAAAGAATGATGCATGTAATCTGAAGTTTAGAGCAAGATGTATGAGACACTGACAAAATCCTTTTCTTAGACTAATAAAGCTTTGGGAGTGGTGGGTGATTCGTGAAATCAATTGCTCAAGTATGTACTAAATGTACAGACCCAAAGGCTTTAAATATAAAAAAAATGTAACAGTATGTAATCGATTAAAACGACATGATAATCGATTATTTTAACAATTGTAATCAATTAATATACCAAGTAATCGATTAAAGTGTTCTTGAATCAATCTGGAAAACTGCCAATAACAATATAATCGATTAAACCGTGATGTAGTCGATTAAAGCAGTCAGCCTCAGTTATGAATTAAGCATTTGTAATTGATTACATTTGAGTGGTAATCAATTAAGGCAGTCATGCTTAATTTTAAAATAAGCCTTGGTAATCGATTACAGTTGAGTGATAATCGATTAAGGCAGTCATGCTTAATTTTGTACATTGTACTGTGTAATCGATTACACTTTGTTTGTAATCAATTAAAGTGTTCTTCATGGCTTTTTCAGAAATAACACAAACTGGTAATCGATTACGATTTATGTGTAATCAATTAAGGTAGTGCACATTTTGATTTTTCAAAACCTACGCCATGAGAATTTGATTTCCAAATGCAAATATGTAACCTTATATACTATTCTTAAATCATGAATGCATGTATATTATTATGCTTATGCAATGCAAGGATCACAGGGCAAGCCTCTTGAATAACTAGACAAATTACAAATGTCTTCAATTTGATTGGCATGTAAAAAGATAAAACTCTAAAGCAAAAACTTCTTCCTTGCCTTGATCTTCTTCCCAGTTCCCCCTATATCCAACATTCAATACTCGTGTTTCACACTTGTAAGACTTTTTTCACTCATTAACTATTATTTAGCCCTTGAAATCAACCAAAGATTTCAATTCAAGGAGTAACCAAAGTGAAAGATGAAACAAATCCAAACTCAACTTAGGAGGTCAAAGAAGAAAGAAAACTTTAAGACAAAACCTTAGAAATTTAGAAAACAAGTAATAAAAGCTAAAAAAGAAAACATAACTCAAAAGGAATGTCAAACAAGACAAATAGGACTATAAAAAAAATGCAAGATGAGAGTTCTAGATTTTAAAATTTTGACTGAACTTTTTTTTTTCACACTTGGGTCCTTTTTTTATATTTTCATTTTGACCCCAAATATTTTTTAATATTTGCTCTTTGGTCTTCCCTATTTTCTCTTTTAAGGCTGAAAATTTTTGATATTTTCACAAATGTCCCAATACTCTCCAAACAAAATTTTAAAGATCAAACTCAGAAATTTTTCAGCAATGCTATGAGTTTCATAAAAAACTACTCATACTCAAATCAACTCCGAATTCAACAAAAAGATAAGGTAATTGAAGACAAATGCAAGATAAACTCAAAAAAACACAAGAAACACAAAATTAAACACAAACAAGCAAAAATCAAAGGAATTTAATTTTCTGGTTTTTATTTTTTTCTGGAAAAAAAATTAAAAATAAAAAAACGAAAACTACATCTAAATTGATAGAAATCTTTTTAAATTGCTCTCTGAATTCAAGTTCTGATTATCATATGATGACGACCAAGGCATGAATACTTGGATTGGATCATTTCTGGATGCAAATTTCAAGACCTCAGAGATAGTTATTAGAACTTAAAGATAAAAAGTGAGGAAGATTAAGATGATAAATGAATGACCTCACGATCCGTAGTGGAGCAATAAGTCGAAGGAGAATTCGCCACAAAGGAAATCTTCCTTAATAAGAATCGATTTGGGTTCAACCAAGAACCAAAAAGGGACTAAGCTTTCAATTCAAGCAAATGCTTAATTTCATTAATCAAAAGTTTTGTAAAAAATAACAATATCTAAGTACTTATAGAGCTAAACTCCTAATAAAACCTAACAACACATAATTTGGGCCTAATTCAGTCCACATTGAGCTCCATTACAAAAATAAACAAGAAATACGAAAATCTTCACAGACATTGCGCACTAAGCGAGCCATACGCTCTAAGCGCAAAAAACTCTTTGCCAAGAAATCGCGCTTAGCGCGACATGCGCGCTGAGCAGGCCAAGGCAATGCGCTAAGTGAGCCACGCGCGCTAAGCCTAAAATGGTCTCTGCTAGGAATTGCGCTAAGCATGACATGCACACTAAGCACATTGCTAAACAATCTTCAATATGCTCCAATTCAGCTTCTTATGGCATCCTCCATCCTTACCTTTGATAATTAGTCTAACCTGGATTCTCTTGGTCATCTCTTCTTGTAGAAGCTTGACTTTGAACCTTGTCATTGGACCTTTCAATTCATAGAATGCTTCTAGATCTTTATGCTCTTTAGATAGTCCTCTATCAATTTTGTTATGAAACAAGACACTTTAATATTATCAGATAGGATATCAGTAACATATTGGAATTGTCTATAAAGATCTACTTAGATTAATTTGATCCATTTTTTCCTTTTCTATTTAGGTCATTACAATAATACAATTTTTTTCATTTCAATCTTTTTACTATAGGATTATTATTTTAAGCTTAAAAAAATTATCATTTTAAAATATCTATAATAGTATAATAATAAAATATACGTAAATAATTATAAAATATGAATAGAAACAAAGGTAACCCGTAAAAATATTTTAAAAAACTAACTCGTGTTACGCTAGTTAAAATTGAAAATACTTACCCAAAAAGAGTGTGGCATTCAATGGGGTGCGTATGGAAAGATGCACTTTGGCTAACCAAGACGGCATTAGTCTGGCCCTTGCTATAACACAAAGGTATCTAGCTTGGCCTAACATCGCAACCAAGAGAGAAGCCACTATGCCCAAACTTGCACCTGCTCCAACAGGATTACTCTCCAACATCCATCCAATTTTAGCAAAAGCAATTGAAATTAATGCTTTATCTGATATCTATTGAAGTCACAAGAATAATTGCTTTATCACATATCACTACCCACTTCAAAACAAACTAACATTTATAGGTATATATGTGTAACATATGATGCATATATTGAAGTCCTAACATTTCAAGCTTGATTAGAAGAAAATAAATAGGAACTGTAGACTCCATTTGATTCAATACACTACTTACCTTGTTGGAAGGAGCCATCATAATCAAAGTTAGAGACATTAAGCAATAAAGTATGGTGGTTATCAGAATTGAACCCTCAATTCCAATAGGCAGGCTCTTAGAAGCAAGGTTGTTAAAATCGCGATCCAGATCGTAAAATCGTACTATTCTACGATCCTCGCAGCATCGTGCGATTTGGATCGGAGGTGGAATCGTTCGCGAGCAAAATCAGAGTAGGATCGCGAGTTGGCTCGTGGGATCGTGGGATCTACGATCCCTAACGATCCAAGTTGAAGAAAATAAATGGGAAGAAGAAAGGTGAAATTGGGCGCACCTGTTGATCAAGAGGGTGGCGAAAGTCATCGGCGTCGAGGTCACGAAACACGATGGCAGAACCAACTCTGCAAACAGGGAATACCCAGAAAGGAGCAGCGCCAGAAACCCTAGAAAGACGCATAGCGAAGATCTCTGAAGCTTCATTTTGGGAACACCCAGAGAGCGATCAGCAATGGGTTTTCCGAATTCCGAAATGGGTCAGCTTTAGAGATCGCTTCTGGGAAGAAAGAAGAGTAAAAACGAACCTTTAACTTTCTTCTCACAATTTCTTATTAAACAAAAAAAGAAAAATGATGTGGGATTTTTGTTGTTGTTTCTGTTAAAGAAAAGAAAGGTGGGTTGGGTAATTGTGTTGGAGAGAGATGCCAGTAACAAAGTCAACGTTCGTTGCTTTTTGGTTTTGACTTCTTCATCACGATCTTTCGTAGCAGACCAGCAGAAGAGGAGAACTAATTTGGGTCTAATTTGCTCTCTGTACCCACTTTTTTTCTTTCTGCAGTTTCATATTATATTTTTGAAATGGGCTTTTGAATTTTAATTTAGGTAGTTTCTATTTACAATCTTTTCATACCCACTTTTTTCTTTCTGCAGTTTCATAGTAGGATCTCGATCCGATTTTACAATCCTCAATTTACGATCTTCCATCCCCCCTCCCGATCCTAGGTAAAATCTCAATTTTAACAACCTTGCTTAGAAGGATCTTCAATCTCCTCTACTAAGGTTGAAGCCGAGTCATAGCCTATATAGCTGAAGTAGACTGTGGTAGCTCCATTTACAACTCCTCTCACACCAAAGGTTCTAGTCCTTTTGGTCTCACCAAGTTTTTGGCACTTCCATTGCAATAACCAGCAACAAAGATAAATCCAAAGAAAATCACATGGAAAACTATCATGATGAGGTTCAATATGGAGCTTTCATTGGTACTGTAATAAACCAAAAAATAATGAGTAAAAAAAACCTACCACCCTTCTAGAATCCACCAAATTTCTCAATAAGCAATTAGAAGAAAATAAGGATAAAAGAAAATTAAGTTTTTCTCATAAGTTATAAACAACTTTTGAAAAAGTTAAATAAAAGAGTTTTTATAAATTAATTTATGCATAAGTTAATTTTAATTAGAGAGGGATACTTAATTTATTTTACCTTCTTATTTCTTTTATCTTATAAATATTTGTTGAGAAATTTATTCTAACACAACTTAAATTTAGTCAACAATGTTAGGAACACTCAACTGTTTGATACATAGTTATCAATAGCGGGCGTCGCGACCGCGATTGAGGCGAAGCAGAGCAGAGCAGACATGTGCCGCTACAAGGGGTAGAGTAGCGGTGCGTTTCAGCGTTGCGGCTGTTGCTCCTGCGACAGGGGGGTGGCATCGCGCCCGCGATCGCGATTCGTTGTAGCCTCCTACGTGAGGGGGAAGTTGGTGACGGCCTTAGGGCCCTTGAGTTTGACAGCGACTCTATCGTACTCCGTGGCAGCTTCCTTCGCCGTGTCGAAGGTTCTGAGCCAAAGGCGTTTCCAGCGGGTGGGGTCGCGGATCTCAACATGTTGATTTGGGTGATTTCTCTCTTCACTCTTCTTGGTTTTTGTTGCTGCAGATCTAGTGAAAAAAATTAAGGAAGTAGCAGAGGGCAATATCCTGATAGCGTGTCAATGCATGAATGATGGCCATGGCTTTCTCAAACTTTTTTTCGTCCTTTCTTTCTTTTTTTTTATGCTTTCTTTGTTTGCTTTGTGCCTTCCCTAGATCTTCACTTTATAGTGGATCCCTCACTTGTTTAAAAAATGAAACAAAGTACTACTATAATATACATAGATTTAAAATTGCTTTCCAATAAAAATATATTTATTATGTACTTATGTAAAAAAAATTAAAATTTCATATAAATATTAATCAATAGAATTATTTTATATTAATAAAAAAATTTAATGGTTATACATTGATAACATAAAATAATTTTACATTGTTAACTAACCATAATCAAGGTTGGTATGATTTCTAGATTAGTTATCATAAAGTCAATAAATTATTATTTGATAAATTATGATTTGATGATAAACATATAAAATTATTTTAAATTATGAGTGTATAATTATTTTATTTATTTTTAAACGAAAGCACGCTTATTTTATAAATATTAAAATCATAAAACAAATGTTGATTATGTGAGAGAGCTTATATATTTATATTATAAATTTTTTAATACATATATAAAAACATTAGAATAGCGGTCATCCCGCTATCCGCTATCCGCTATCCGCTATCCTGCTATCCCAGTTTTGAGGGCAGCCGCTCCGCTCCGCTATCCGGGATTGATAACTATGGTTTGATAAAAAGAACTTTTAAGGAAAAACAAAAACAAAAAATAAATACAAAAGGAGTTAATTTGTTTCACAAGACAGGATAATGAGTTTGAGTTACAATATTAAATAGTTTATCCAATGAAAAAAAAAAAACAAAAGTGATAAAAGAAAAGTGGCATACCTCGTGGAGGAAAAAAATAAAGTGAGAAAAATCAAACCTATGACACAAGCAGAGAGTGAGAAGAATAAGAGACACAGCTGGGATATCCAATATGTTAAAGTTCTTTGGCAGTCCATGCACTTTCACTCTCCACACGTTTAGATCACTTTCTCCAAATGCAAAAGCTCAAATACTCTGAAACTCCTCGATACAGCAGCATTAGAGAACACATAATCCATTAGTATGTTTGCCCCAGCTAAATATCCCACAAATTCTCCTACATCATCCATAAAAAGACATAAGAGATAAGATAATAAGAAAGAAGCAGTGAAATTGAATCAATGACTAGGAAGAGAATCAAGTATAAAAAAATCAGAAGAAAGGTTTTTTATAGAAAGAGAGACAGAGGAGAGATTAATCAAAAGAAACAAAAGAAAACATTGTAAAGGTGTGAATCAACCAATACACCAAATAGGGCTGTGAAGCAACTAGCTAAACTGACATATTGAATCTTCTTAGCAACCTAATATAAAGGTACAGGGGTTATCTCTGTTGGAGAACCTAATACACCAAATAAGGCTGTGAAGCAACTAGCTAATTGAGTTGAGTCAAAGCAAAATAAGCAGAAGCTGTTTGAAACTTTGGCCAGTATGAAGCATTTTAAGCCACCTGTTGTAGTATATGTTGGCTCCAGACTTGGGGCAGATCTCCTGGCTAATGCAATTACAATTTCCATAGGATAAATCAGTTTCAATTCATGGGGAGAAGTCTGTGAAGGAAAGGAGAGAAATAATGTAGTGCTTTTTGTAGTATCACTAGTAGAAAGTAAAAGAAAAAAAATAGAAAAATACCTCTTAGCTTTATTTCTGGTTCTTTTTCGTCTTTATTATATTTATCTTAGAAACAATTTTCAAAACTTAACAAGGTTTGAATGAGAAATTTATTGTGAGCTGTGTAAATTGGTTTAAAAAAAAAACATTTTTCAAAACAACAAAAAAAGTGAAAATGAAAATCAACAAGCCCTTTATCTCACATTTATTTATTTATCTTTTTTATATTCGTGTATCTCAAAAATATATCACACTATAAGGAAACTGTTTTGTTATCCCATTTAGTCATATATTGGCACACATATAATGAGTAACAATGACTAAACAGGAAACACGACCTTCATCTTAGGTGCTAAATCTGATTTATTTGTAATGGTTTATGAGTATTTATATTTGGGAAATCATGGATTGAAGCAGGTAAAGGAAAAGGTACCTCTTTAATGTGGAGCAGCAAGCTATAGAATCCAGCAAACAACTTGTGGAATATGCTCATTGCACTGGCAAACATTGCACTTGCTAGTGGTTATTCTCTAATACTATAGTCTCGTATTAGACTAGGTGGAGATAATTTCGTAAGCTACTATTAATCAAGTACACCTTCGTAGATGCTAATGCTCATGCTCATTAAAATGAATACAAACATGAGATAGATGAACTCAATACAATTTCTAAAAAATCAATTACTATAGAGCAGAACATATAAGGTCAGACTTAAAGGGTGCTCATTGGAAACTCAAGACCAATCAGTGAACCATTTATAATAACATGGTGACACTAGTTGTGTTCTATTTAATAACTCAAATCGAGCAGCAAAAATCTATTAAGATACATGTCTGCTCATGGGAATATGCTTCTTTCAGGGATTGAGTTTTTTGTGTTGTACCTGCGTTCCAATGAGCTTTCCTTCCTTGTGATCCACAAGACCATTCTCAGAAAATACATAATCATACTCATTGGTAACTGCAATAGACAAATAGGGGCAATCACATAATGAAAAGAAACACTAAAATCAATTTTCTCAAAGTCGTTTCCTGCTTGTTTTTAACATTACAGCATCTCAAAGTAATGAAAAGAAACCTATAGCATCTATAAAACTGAACTAAATTTCAAATTACTTGCTTGTCTCAAAAACATTTGCCAGGATTTTCATAAAAATAAGTGACACTGGTGATCAGACAAAAGTGAGTGCTAACAAATGAAGACCACATAAAATACATGAACTAGCATATGTATGCAAGGAGGCAGAAAATGTGTAAGATGTTGATTTGATATGCCAAAAATGTACTCCATGATAAACTTATGGACTAACCTTGCAAGTTTTGTCACCAAAGAAGTGAATTTCATTGAAACCATCAAGGTATCTCAGGAAGTATGTTTTGTCCCTGTGTGAATGTGTGATTTTCATATATCTCACTAAAGGGAATGATTTCAATTTATACAAGTCATCAAAGAGTAAAAAAGGAAACTAGTCAAAGTGTAAAAACAGGAAATTAACTAATTACAAAATCAATCCTAATAAAAAAGAAATAACGGAAACAAATAAACTGATAATATTCCTAATAATTAGCCACTGATATTCCTTGATTTTCTACAGTCCAAACCTTGAGGGAAAACCTGGGGAGTATATTTAAATTAAGATCTGTCGACTTTTAGGGTAAAGTTATACAACTAACATTTCAATATGGATAGTGAAAATTCTAGAGAATATGATAAAGCCCAAAATACATAACCTTGTCATATTTCTCAAACTCATCTCTTTCTTCTTGGCTACTGTTTCAGCCAATAGGTGACACATTCAGCATCCCACTATGGAATTCTATAAATGTTACCCTAAAAATATTGTTATATCAATTAGTAACCAACAGTTTCACATAACATCGTAACAAATCTAAAACAAATATATATTAACCTCTAAATCCCATTAACCTATTAATGGGGATGTCCAAATCAGCAATATAATGAAGTGTAAAGTTAATAAACTCCTGCATAACTTTCTCAAGGTCAAAGTGAACTTATTGCTAAAGTAGGCATACTTTTTAAATACTTGCAGGAGTACCTACTAAGGAGAAGTCTATGTATAAATGCTTAAAATCACTCCAATTTGCCAAGATACCAAAAGTCAATTTCATATCGCAGGAGATTAATTTTATAAAGTACATGAAGCAAAAATATTATGTAAAAAACATAGTAAAAATCAAACAACTTAGAAATAATTGCCAATTTCTGCCACTGATTTAAAGCCTGCAGCTTGTGTCTTTCGTACTCGTTTCTTCTTCCCTCTTCCTTTAACTGCTTTAGCAAAAGGCAATTATCATATTAACAATAAATTTATATATAAGTGAAAAATAACATTGTTTCTAAATATAACTTTTGTATATGCTTTTTGCAAACTTTGGAGTTGACTGAGTAGTCAGGACTTGGGATTCACTTTAAATTAATCAAGAATTGATTTTTTTTTTACAAATGAACATTAAATTGATAACTAAGATGTTGTTAAGAAGTAGCATGAACAAATTCAAGAAATTGAAAAAACAGGAAGCTCGATGACATACTTGCAACAGCTCTTTCTCTCTTGGTGCCTTCCACTGCCGAAACTGTCTGGCTTCTTGTTTTATCTTTTGCTGCAGTTGAAGCTGCAACAGTATTCAAGTTATAACAGAGAGAGTGTATTAAATGATTTTACAAGCATGGATTAGAAGAAATACAGCAGTCAACCTTTTGGGCTTTTATACACTATTTCATCTTGCAGTCTCTTTGCTGCTTCATCAATTTTTTGCTTTTGCTTCAGAAGTTGGACCTGACTCTCTTCCTTCTTTTTCAGATCCAGAATCTAGTGTGCAGAGTTTTGAAAAGTTTTTTTTTTTGTAATTCAAGCGCATATATGAATTTTAATTTTTTTGTAGTATGGAAAAAATTTGTGTAACTGATATTGCACCTGCACTACTCTCAAGGTTACTTCTAATTCCGTTATCTTTCTTCCAAAGTGCTGCTTGAGTACTTCAGCATCAGATATTCCAAAAAGCTTCATCTCAAACTTTATAGACATCAATAACAATATGTAAATTAATAAAAGTATGACACAGGAGAAAATATAGAAGAAAATACTAAAAGAATCTAACTATAATATTTTCTAATTCTCCAATAATGTTGGTAGAAAACCATTCTACTGCTTTAGTGATATGCTTTGCTTTTGCTACTTCTTCAATTTCCCTAGAATCACCTGTTAAAATGGCAACTAGTATCCTGAATCATTGCAGTTCAAATCACATTTTATTGAATAGTAGCAGTGAAAGAGATAGACAAAGAACTGAGCAACTGCATGTTTTTAGAAGGCCCAAGAAGAGGCCTACCCACAGTTTCCCTCTCTTTCACCGTGGAGGAGCCACCGCCAGTCCCCTTAGGCTTACCTTCATGCTGAGACTCCACCCTCCTGAGAGTGCAATCTCCAAACCCAGTAGAGATTCTCTCTCGAAGTCCCCAGAGAAGCTTCTGCTACCATACCCAACAAATATAGATCTCAAAACCTTGCGCTCAAAAGAAGCAGAAGCAGAAGCCGTTTCTCTTCCTGGGACTAAAACCCCCAATGACAAACTCCTCGTCGTCGTCGACCAAGGAGTGGTTTCTTTGCAGCATGGCGGTGGATTTGCTGCGCTTGAGAACGATATTATCTGAGGTTGCTGACGTGGTCTTCTTCTTCTAGGCCAAGAGAAAAGAGAGGCACGTTGTACGTGCGTAGTATTCATAATCGGTGTTGTTGTTCTTTGTGAGGGAGGAGGTAGAGGAAGAGGAAGGAGCGGGTGCTGAGGTGGCAGCGGTGGTGATGGAAGAGGGTGCGACGTCGGATCTAAAAGAAGGGGAAGAAGAGGAGGAAGAAGGAGCACAGACAGGGAGAGGGAAAGAAGAGGAAACAAGAGTTATTGTGACAGAATCAAAGAAGAGGGGGAGTCGGAGAGTGAGCGAGAGTGACAAAAGAGCAGACGAAGAGACATTAAAAACACTCCCTTTTAAGACGGATTTTATAAAATCGTCTTCGAATGACAATCTTTTAAGATAATTTTTGTGAATCTATTGTGGAATGGTAGTTTTCAACTATAAAGCATGGATACTCCTTTTTTTTTTTTAATGTGTGTCGGACACCGACACACAGTTAACTTTTTAGGATACGTTGATTAGGGGGTTATGTGAGTTTTATAGAGTCGAACACACAATAAATTTTTTTGACACGTTTTTCTTTTATTTTTAAATTTTTTTAAATAAATTATAATTTTTTAAAAAATTTAAAAATTTAAAAAAACATTTGATAAAAAATTAAAACTTCATAACTCATTCTTTTGGAGTACTTATTCTTTTGTATATTCCATGAAGAGGAATAAGATCACTCCAAAACGTGATGAAGACTTGGTTTATGTGTATAGCAACATTCGACTCTTATCAAGAAAGAGTCCAAGTTATGAACAAAGAGCAAATCAAAAAGTTGCCCGTATTTCACTTGATGAACCAAAGATAGAGGTTATGATTCTTCGAGATGGAGATGAAATTAATTGAACTTGTTAGTAACACTTTATGGATGTTTTATTATTTTTGCTTTATATTTATGTTATGAAATTTGAATACTTGAATGATTATATAACTTATTTTATGTTGTTATATGTATTAAATATAAATTATATTATATATATATATATATTAAAAATATTATTTAATATCAAAACGTGTCCTAACGTGTCGGTATTTTTTAGAATTTACGTGTCAGAGTATCGTGTTGTGTCATGTCGCGTGTCGCATGTCGGTGTCGGTGCATCATAGGTTTTCAAGATGGTTTTTGTAAAATCGTCTTCATTGAAAAATCTTGTATTTACAAAATTGTCATCGCCTAACTTTCTAAGATAATTTTTGGGGACCATCATTGAATATGCGTTGTAAAAAACTTTTTTATTAGTAATGAATTATCACGTAATTAATGTAACAATTGCATGTTCATAATAGTCCTAACTTGCAGCATATCTCATTCAATAATAATTAAATGAAAATCAATTTAGTATTAAAATTAATAGTCATTAACAATGTAACAAAGACATCAATGATAAGCAATCAACACAATTGAGCCTTTGATATTGATGATCGAAGGTCCACATCAGGCTATGCCATTTATTTGGGGTCAAATCTGATCTCTTGGTGATCAAGGAAACAACAAGTTACAGCTAGATCTAGTACTGAAGCTGAGTATCACAACTTAGCTCAGACTTCAGTAGAGTTGACTTGGGTTCATGCTTTGTTACAGGAACTTCAGGTTGCCTTCTCTACACCTATTTTGAGTGATAATCAAAGTGTCATAGTCATTTCTCACCATCCAGTCTTCCATAGTCGCACCAAACACATGGAGATTGATGTCTTTTTTGTGAGGCAGAAACTACATTCCAACTATGGATCAATAGGCAAATATGCTTACCAACACAAAAGATTTCTAGATCCCAATAAACCCAATGCCAAATAGCTAGCCAGATTTGAGTTTCTTAGAAGCAAACTCAATGTGAAGGGTTTTTCAGAAGAAAAACCTTCCCCTTGAGTTTTAGAGGGGGTATTAGAGTATAATATTGTAAAATATGAGAATTCACATTCTGTTGCAGGTAGTTGATAATAGCTAACTATTTACAGCTAGTGATAACTGTTAACTTTTGTTAACAACTTCTATAAATACCTAAATTGTACTCATTCTTCATTTGTTTGATGAAATGCAAAACTCCATTCTCTCTAAAATTTTCTTCCTATCTCAGTTTCTCTAAGACTGTGAGAGCATGAAGAGATAATTGTGGTTGTGGGTCTTCTATTCCAATTGATGTATTCACTTCATCATTTACTGCAAATTCCTCTTCTTCATTCTCTACTTCTTCCTCATTTTGAGTCCTTTCCACATTCAACATGAACAACTTTTTTTTTTTTTGCATTTATGGGCTGGTATGAATTTCTCATCACACCAAAAACATAATCTTTTTTGCCTCCTTTCATCAACTTCCCTACTAGATACACTTTTATTTTGTCTAGGTCCAAGCAGAGGTAATAACCCATGTTTTTGTGCTAGATTTCCTGATGGGGCAAACACAGTTGTTCTTACTCCACTGTGCAGGTTGGTTTTCCCATTATTTCCTGCCATACCAGTACTGCCAGGATCAATCTCCCAATTCCCTAACCACAACACATCTTGTACCTTGGCTATTGCATAAGCCCTCTGCAAAGGTAGGGGGTTTAAACACCGACACTGCTATTTCAACCTCTGTTCGTAATCCCCTTATAGAGAAACTCAACTTGTCTATCATCCAAACCAGTCTTACTGATAACGACTGTCGAATCGCTACAAAACAATTAAATTACGCTAATTCTGTAGCATAGGATTAACCTAGGTCGCCTTAAAGACACGATCAATTTGGTTCCAACTTCAATTCACTAATAAACAATAGGGAGATTTTAATCGAACAGTTTGTAGACAATGAATAAAAGTTGCAGAAACACAAACAAGAATTGAAGAAAAATGCAGAAACTAACATAATTGATAAAAGATATTGTAAAACAAATTCAAGAATATCTATCAAATTCACCAAACCAAGCAATACAAATTATCATAATTCTCATATAATGATCATATTATTATTAGAAGCAGTTCAATCAAATTAACTCCTAAATCAACTGAAATCACAAATCAGATTGAAATATCATCCAAACAATCTATGATTTAAATTCAAAATTAGGAAATAAATCTATAACCTAATTCTTTTCAATCCTAAATATATTCATAATCATGAAAATCGAAAAGAGGATTGAAGAAGAAGATGAACATTCACATAGAAATTAGAATACCAAACTAGAACTCAAATTCTCTTTGCTTGGACTGGATCGTTAGATTGATTGATTATTTAGCCTTCCATGATCATCATCAATGTAAGAGTCACAAAATTTGTATGAGAAAAATAAAAGAACAGAGATGAAAGGAAGAAGAAAAATAAAGAACAGTTGAAAGAAAAAGATAGAGAACTTTTTAATTTTGAAAACTTCTAAAAGAAACTACAAATTCTGTTTGTGCTCAAAATGAAGTGTATTTCTTCACTAACTAATTGCACTAAAACATAGTGAATGAGTCAGTAGGAAAGGATGGGCCACGATTAGGCCCATCTAATCTAACTAATTACTAATTACACCAATTCGCAGTCCAAAACTCGAGTGCAGGGGTTCTGATTTCCAAGCCTAAAATGACCCTCAAAATGATAGAATTGGCCTCGACTTATCTCTAACAAAATTGTAGATATTTTCCTTATCTTTCCAGGGACTACTCATATGCACGATTTGGAGTTTTGTAGAACTCTCTAGGTCCTGCACAAGGAAGATAGGTCAAGTAAGCAAAAAAATCTGAAAATAATTAACAATTGTCAATTAACCCCACTTGTTTGCCTAAGACAAAAAAATGAGTTAGAATGAGAAAATAAAAAGTACAAGAGAAGTCAAATAAGCTAAGAAGAATAAAAAAATATTAAAATAAAAACACTCAATCACTTACTCAATAGTGTATCAAATTCATCAATATATTGCTGCAAAGATCCTACTTGCCTTAGTTTCTTGATCTCAGAAAGGGGGTTCATTACAACCTGAGGGGCAAATCTCTTTGTCAAGGCCCCCACAAATTCAGTCCAAGAAATGACCCTATCCCCTTTTGATTTAATAAAACTCCTATACCAATACATAGCTTTTCTATCAAAATGTAGGGAAGCCAGTTTTCCCTTGGAATCTTCAAGTGTTAGGTTCAACTCAAAGAATTGCTCTGCCTTGGGACACCACTCTTTCAATCCATCTCCATCCGAGCGAGGGAATTTGAGTTTTGTTATCGCTTATAATTTGTTTGGCCCATTGCTGGAGAAGAAATTTCCTCAACCCCAACTTGTTGTTGGTTGCATCTTGCCATCAGTCTGTCTACTAAATAGTCAAATTCTTGATCAATTCTCGAAGCTCCTCCATTTCTTCTTCTTGATGTTCATTCTTTTCTTTGATCAATAACTCAAGGTTTTGTTAGTTTGCTTCTTGTTCCCAACCATGATTTTTTGTAACTACTTGTCAAGATCGTAACTCTGAATACCAATGTTGTGTAACAGGATAGAAAATAGGAGACAGAACAGGATTCAAGAATATAGAGAGAAAGAAGAGAGAAATTTGATTGTATTCAGTTCAAAAATATGAATTCCCATACAAACTAAGACTGACGTGTATTTATTGGCCTAGACTAACTAACTATTGTCTCCCATGACCTATACATCAATGACCCATGACCCATACATTAGATTGATGCAAAATTATAGGATGTTCATAACAACTAATAACATTCATAAGAGGGTTAGAGAATGTGTACCTGCAGATGGGATGGAATTTATCCTAATTATTATCTCAATTGAATCACGAACATCGAATGAGGGAGATACTACTCTCTACCTAGTGGCTAGAGTTTCTCACACAGTGTTGTGTTGCCATAAAATTGTCTAATGGGGCAACAATTTTATAACCATAACACAAGAGCAGAGTCCCCTCATTTGGACACCGAATGAGGCCCAACTCATCCTAGGAACACTCACATAATAAGCCCAAAACTAATATCCATCAACTAATATACCATATTTTATTTACATAATTGATATTAATATTCATAAGTTTAATCTAATAATTAAACAATGTTAATCCACAAAATTCCAACAGGTTATTCTCATACTCAGTCCCTCTGCACCGAATCACCTGATCCCCAAATGCCAAACACCTACAGCTATACTCTTGCAAAATAAGACCTGGTCCCACAAACTTCATGTTGATTCTTTTTATATCAAACAATGCCAAATTTGTAGAAATCCTGACCAACTTAGCACACCATATTAACTAGCTTTAAGACATACCATAGGATAATTGTACCAACATGAAATTGGATATGTAAACCCACAATTACCAGTTAACCATTGCCAAGAAAGAATTTTCACCATATCAAGCATCTCTTATATCATGTTTACCCTTTCTTTTGTTTTGAAATGGCTAATAACTATTGATGTTATATATGCTTATAGCATTTCTTTCTCATTATTATCTTGATTGTTGACTGAGATTACTCTATGTTTCCGAAATATGCAAAGCCAATGGAGCCAAGAACTTTCAAGTTTTGTGGGTTACAAGTAAGGCTAGGTACATAGGATACATAACACTGATTTATTTCCAGTCATATGTTAAAGTGGTTTCAATTGAATTGATTTCTATGACTTCTAACTTCTAAGTTCTACATTTGTTTGATAAGAACCTGGTTATATTTCCCATCAATTACAACAAACCTTATTAGAATTTGCATATAAGCTCGATCCTACTTCACTAAGATAAATTACATGCATGTAAAGTAAAAATGATCTCAACCCAAAATTCAACAAATGTTAGTGCAAATACTACAAACCAAATTCTCATACTGTAGAATTTATCAAGCAATATTTTGATTCAGATTGCACTTGATGACTAATGGTACATTGCTACTTCAATAAAACTCAAAACAATGCTAAAGGTTTTACAGGTACACAAAAGCAAAAAATTGGGACCGTGCTATTTTACACACTTAGGCGATTGAATCAGAATCAACACATTGGATTAGTGATTGCTGCATCATCAGCGGAAGCCAGCACGAGTTGGGATTTAAGTGTTGCTCCTTCTTGTCTAGCTTTTTTGCGTTCACGCCTCACCCTGAAGTACTCTCTCTTCCTTGCTCTATAGCTGTTGGGGTTCTCAGGCTGTACTTCTCGAGGGTAAACACTCACCTGTATTAAAACAACTTCCATAGCTCGTTAATTTGAATTTTCTAGGGTTATAGGACACATATCATCTAGTTGTAAGAAAATACATTTAACCTTTTTCCTGTCAGGTCCATATTTCTCAAATTTTACAACTCCATCAATCAAGGAGAAAATGGTATAGTCTTTGCCAAGCCCCACATTCTTTCCTGCATGAAACTTCAGGATGCAGAGAAAAATTATCAGAACATAGAAAACAGTGAGAATGGCACTATGAATTAGGCAGCACATATAAAGAAACTGTTGTGACAAAGGCATAATAGTTAATAGTTAATAGTTAATAAAAGTTTAGCCCCCTTTTTTAAAGGTTTAAAAGTTAATAAAAGATAACTTTTTATTGTTTTTAATTTCTCAAGCATGACCTCCCCCCAAAAAATATTATCCTCTAGCTCTGCCACTGAATAGATTGATTATAGACTGCACCTATGAGATCACCGTTACTTCCTAAATAGCAATATAACACTCAATATAAAACTAACATTAGGAAGTTCTTCCAGTGTGTAAAGCGTGCTATAAAAGTTAAGGAATAGCTCTACCATATTAAGCAACCATCAACAGAAACTACTGCAATATTGTTGATTGCACAATGCAACTTAGCTAGTCAGAAGACCCTATTCATTCTTTGTTCTTTTTGTATTTATTTTCTAGCCAATGCGTAGTGCACTAAAGTAAACATTGATTATTAGATGTGCTTGCCAGTGCACATTCATGTCAAATTTTTATTCTTAGGCACTAATTCAGTAGTGATATTTTATTTGACAATTTCAATAAAAAATACAATAAACAAATCACAAAAGCAAGAAAAGCTAATCCTTAATCCATCACCATGTGCAAAATATCAAGCTCCCTTCACCATTTAAAAATTCAAAACAGAAGGCCACTCAAACTGTTAATGTGTAATCCAACAATTGACTACCATACCTATTTCTTTCTACCACAAATAAAACCTAGGCACAATACCTTAAGTTCTTTCAGTATTATCCTCCAATTAAATTAGAATTTTACCTCTATAACTAACATCCACCTTTATTGTTCATATTACCTATAAGCAAAATGCCAATTTTAACCACATACGTACACTAAAAGCATCTAAGAATCGGTACTTAAGTTTTGTTCTTTTGAAAAGGACAAAACTTAGATGCAGTTTCTTGAGTACTTTTGATTTTGTTCTCCAATCAAATTTCACCTTTGTAACCTAAAAAAACACAAATGTAGTTTCTCAAGTACTTTTGATTTCTTTCCCTAATCAGAATCATAATTTCAACTCAACAATAAGAAATGTTTACAGTAAAGATTAAATAGGTTACTAAGGTGAATTTCAATTTTGCGTAGAGAACAACACCACAAACACCTAATTAATTGAATCTAAGTTTCATCCTTTTCAAAATTAACATTCATTCCTAGTCATAATAAATGCAATAATATCATCATATACCTTAAAACAAGCTTGCCTTTTACACGCAACAGGGCAATTCATATAGCAAATCATCATCAAACTTATCGCCAGAGACCCAGTAAGGTCTTGTTTGAATAAACTTCTCAATAAACACTTACCAAAGAAAAAAAAAAACAAGTAAAAATGAATTGAACTTCTAACGAAAGTTAAAATCAACTTATGCATCTCAAGTTTTAGAGAAATTAGATAAGAGAGCTATCAGAAAATTGAGATAGGATGCAAGTTACTCCAACTTGATAAGGCCAAATGTCATAGAGTTCAAAGTAGAGAAGAGGAGAACCATAAAGTGATAGAGAGTATCAGTTCTATTTATAGAGCTCATTAGAGACAACAAACTCTATCAACTCTTAACAAACTAACTACTCTTAACAAGAACTTCTTTCAAAGTAAATTGCATAAGTTACCAGTTAAATTCATTTTACTATCTCATCTTCTCTTATAAGTGCTTTGAAGGGGTAAGTAAGACCACCACACATTTCATTTCTAGCAAAGTTAAGTGCACAAGTTGGTTTTACCTTCTCAATTTCAATTCTTACAAGTGCTTACCGAGAATTACATTCAAACAGGGGCCTACTAAGACAGCAAGCATTTCATTTAGTAAAGAAAAAACCACCATCAACTAACGTGAATTACAACACGAAGATATAAGGTTGGCTCGGTGGTGAAGGGAGAAGGGAAGGAGAGAGAATTCGCGGGCTTGAATTCCCGGCTAACAAAAATTAACAAACTAACAACTAACATTAAAAAAAGACGTGAATTAGAACAACACATTTCGAATCCATGGAAAAAGTGAAAGAGAAGAGAGTAAGGGAGGGAGGGAGGCACCTTGGTTCCGCGCTGGCGAACGATGATGGAACCGGGCTTGGCGACCTGGTCGCCGTAAATCTTGACTCCGAGGCGCTTGCCCTGCGAATCGCGGCCGTTCTTGGTGCTGCCCGCCCCCTTCTTGTGCGCGTTCTCTATGGTCAGCGGGCAGCGCCGGGGCAGCGACACCACCGAGGCAGGACCCGCGTGGAGAGAACCACTACTTCCACCGGAGAACGATGAAGAAGAAGATAAAGAGAGACCCTTGAATGCTGTTGCCAGGTTGAAGCTCATACACATTGACGCTGCTGCCATGGCAAGTGGTTGTTGAGCTTTTGAGAGATGGAAGCCACAGGTTTGGTTCCCCAGGGAAATATAATAAGGTGGATGGATATGAAATGAGAAGGGTGAGGGTAAATTTTTTGGAATATTTCAATTTGGATGGAATGATTTATAAAATAAAATAAAATAAAATCACTATATTTTAATGTCTATGGGTAAATATTTAAATTATATAAATGAAATTTATTTTATAGTTTTCTTTTAAATTTAAAATAATAATATAGTTATATTAAAGTTAAATGTTATTTTTGATTCATTAATTTTAGTGTTATTTCGTTTTAGTACATTAAGTTTTAAAAAATTTATTTTGATTTTTTATATTGTCAAAAATTTGATTTTGATCCTTTATATTTTTCAAAGTTTTATTTTGGTAATTTATTGTAATTTCTGTTACCAAAAATTAGTATGTCATTAACTTTAAATTTTGAAATAATTAATTTAAAATAACGATAGCTAATACCCGTACTATCTTTTAAAAAAGCATTCAACAACCTACTTTCCTAACTTATGTCATTTTCTTCTAGCAAACTTCATAACTTTTATAACATATACAATGCAACCATTGTCCACTCATATCTATAACTTTCTTAGCACTGCAACCAAAACTCAATGATAATGATAAGTGTTTGTTGGGCTTACCATGATCGTTGTCATGACCATTGTGATCGCCACCATTATCATTGTTGTTGTTGCTACTATCACTGTGACTATTATCGTCGTCGCCAACATGACTGCCACTATTGCCATTGTCACTGCCATTGGCGACGACAATAGTAATGGATAGTGGTGACGACAATGGTCATAATGGTAATGGTTGTGACGATGATGGTGGTTGAGATGAAGATCTGATGTAAATTAAATCTTTAAAATGTTTGATTCTATTTGATAAATCTTGTAAAGATTTTATGATTAAATAAAACTTTAATTTGAATTTAAAATATTTTAATCTTAACCTTTTATTTTAATCTAACGAATAAGAATGATCACTCTGATTTTCACACAAGAGGATCATTCTCATGTGAAACGTCATATATATATATATACACACACACACCAAAAAGATGATCTAAAATATTAAAAGTTCATACTGCAAATGGGTTTCCAAATTTTGCTGGTTGTCCCAGCCTTTAGGTTTCAGTGAGGACATTCAACAAACATTTTGCGTGCCCTGTTATCCTCTGCGAGTTTACACAACATTACAAACTCCAGGAACAAAACAAATCCATAAATTAAATGCAAATAAATCTTTATCATGCTGCCGTTGTCGTTGTTGTTCGATGTTCATGAGTATTTCCATTTCCCTTATTCTTGTGCGCAACACGTTTGTAACTAGAATTGTCACAAAAGAAAATGAGTCAAATGAATACAATTAATGGGTGTTCAAAATAATTGAGGGAGAAAAAGGGTAGGAAGAGATGTTAATAACAGCGGTTCCAAAGGTCCAAATCCATAGGATTTTCACGCGCGAGGCTCTTTGGTTCCCTCGGCATGACGAAGTTCAGTTCAGCAAAATGCACAAAGTACAATTTTTTCAGATGTAAAATGAGAAAATGGGCTAGAGCCCGGTTCTGCGAGGCTACCACTGGATGATAGCACTGTGGCTTTTTTATTTATTTTCATCTCCTGTTTTGCCAAGTTCACACCCTACCACTGTGATAGAATTAATTAAATTTAATATTAATTAACTGCAAATAATTTCGTAGATCATTTCTCTATTTGTTCACTTTTACATTTTAATTTTACATTGTCATTTTACAACATAATCCCTCTATATGACAATAACAAGTTATGGGGTGTTTGTTTCCCATAATCATCTTACATTTATGAAAATATGAAAGTGTAAATGTTAATTTTCATGTTTGTTAAGAAGTTATAAAAAATATTTTCAGACATCTTTATCATAAAAAAAGTTGCATTCCCATATTTACATAGTTTTTATTCCCATGTTAATGGGAGTGGGAATGTTACATTCTTATGGGAATGTGAGAAATTATTTTCTAACTCCATAATTACTTCCATTTTAACTTATTTGTTTATTATTTTAAAACATCAAAAGTATCGTTATAAATGTTAAAAGTTAACCAAAAATAATAATATTATACATGAATTGCATATGTAGTGGTAGATGTATGACTACAATCAATTCTCATAAAGAAATAAAGAAATGCTAACAAACATTTTTTTAGACACTCTTTGAATATGATTGGTGAAAATTTCTTGAAAATTATAAAATGTTATGAGTTTCACATCTTCATGATTTTATAGTTTTCAATAAATTTAAACCAAACCATAAAGTGTGTTAGAAAGAAAAAAATAGAGAATATATTGCTAACCTGATTCTCATGTTTGAAGAATTCACATTCAACTTCTACAAAGCCTTTGAGTGGCATTTGGTAGGGAATTTTCTTTTATGCTCGGTAATCATCATTCTTGGGAATCATGTTTCCTATAAATGAATAACATATGTCTAATTGGTCAGTATAAATATTTAGATAAGTTTTATGGGGATTAATCATTTAATTATATTATCATATTGAATGAGTAGCATGATATTTCTACTGTAGTAAAAAAAAACTCAAAAAAGTAAAATTCTCACCTTCTTCCATGAAAAGTTGTGTTGAAACTAGTTAAAAAATTTCCATAAAACATTTTTTTCCAGGAATATTTTAAAAAAATAGATACCAAACCTAGGACTCCTCTAAAACTAAAAATTTCTCTACTACCAAATGTCCCCTTACAAAGATATTATTGTTCATAGTATCTTTTATTAATCAATAATTATATTCCTACACCCGTTCTCTATTCCTTCTAATTTTCTACTCAATTTTCTTTCCATCTCTTCCTTAACTAATTTCCCATCCCATCAATTATGATATTTATTTATTTATTTATTTTTTTCGTTTCTTCCTTTCTTTTTCTTTCTGTATCTCGATCTCTTACTTCTGTCCCATACATCCTATTTGGACATTTATGTTTATGAGAACCTTTTATTGATAAAAACTTTTAAAAGACAATGTTTTGGAAGCAAATATAATAAATAAATAAAATTGAGTAGTTCAAAAATGAAATAAAAGTTCAATGTAAATTAGTTTTAGAATGTATAAATATGAAAGGAAGAGATAAACAGAAAAAGAAATAAAAGATAAAAGTTAAATGTAAATTAATTTTAGAATGTATAAATATGAAAGGAAGAGATAAACAGAAAAAGAAATAAAAGGAAGAGAGAGAAAAAAAATCACAAATACAATACAATTAGTATATAATAGTTTTATCAGAATGCTGCCAAACTTTAGCAACCACTAATAAAGTGCATCTTTTAATTTAATCAGTCTGATTTATGTGGAATATTCTATATAATTAATAACAACCAACTGACAAGCCACGTGCATATCCCACGCCCCTTTTTAGGGAGATGACAATATTGGGGCATTATTACTCATGATAAAACGGGACCTTCTCAGTTCCACTTTATCCTAGTATATAATTTCATTTCTTGTTGATGAATTTTAAGAGCACATTACAAAACCTCTTCAACTTGACAACTTAAGGAAAGTCACTTTAATTGCTCATGTTTATGTCTCTCTTTTGTCTTTCTTTTTCTTTACTCAGGTAAATGATTTTCTTTTTGTTACTTTTTTATTTTCCGATATTTTCTTTTGATTTTTGAATAATATGATTGAGTGATGATGTGTGTAACATCTTAATTTTTTTTTTGAAAATATTGTTTTACAATCATATAAATAATAAATATTGTAAAATACATGTCATTAAATCTAATTTCTATTTCTAAGTTAATAAAATACTTCAATATATTTTTTGCTGAGAAAAGAAGTAACACACATATATGTTGCACTCGATTAAAACATGTACATATAATTAAAATGCTCATGAATAAAGGATATTATTAAAACACGTTTTCTATTTAAAAATCATTTCGAAAGTTATTGTCATTTTTCTTTCACCTTTATACAACACTTAAAAAACATCATATAAAGAATTAAATTGCACAAAATTAAATATTGATAAATTGAAAGAAATACGTAATCATACATAATTATCGTCCATGGCCCTTAAGATATAAACATAGATGTACTAAAGTCATTACAATTGTTAACAAAAAAATAAATTATCCACCGCCCCTCAAAATATTACACAATATCACCAAAAGGTTTAATACAACAAGATATCATGACATTAAGTATAGAAATCTTTCCACCCCAAATATACATAAAAAAAGGGAAAACAATCCTACACTTAGAATGATCACTACCCAAGACCTACAAGTGATACATAGTGTGTGCCTCTACGTTGATCGGTGGTATTTGGGGCTTATCTAACAACAAAAAGTGGTGTTGGATGTAACAAAAGTGCGCTTGGAGGAGTGCTTTTTCCTCCACCGTGTGGCTGTAGCAATAGTTATTGATCCAAGTGAACATCCTTCATGGATGCTCCATAACCCCTCCCTAAAATGGTGGTTGCAAGGGTGAGTCATCCGCTCCTCAAAAGCTACAAGCAATAAGCAATAGCAAAACAAAACTAAAACATACAATCTATGCAACCACTGTGTGTGGTTATCTAAACAAACAACACTCTCACATCCTAAGCGCGTAACTATCACACTTATTTCACTAAGGGCCCAATCACTATGACCAATCCTCTAAGGTCTTGATGGTCTTACAAAATCATGTGGATGACAATCGGGAGCGATCACTTCATACAGATACATTGTACACTGACCCCTCATCTCCCAACTCGAAAAACATAGTATAGGAGCCCAATAGAAGTAGTAAAGTGAGGTTATATGAGTTACCCACACTAAATGAGTGCACCAAATGCTGAATAGTCACCACTTGCTAATTCTCCTAGGTTCCTCGAACCTCTCTGTCCACTATACCCTAGTGTATCTCTATCCCTTATCCACTTCCTCAATGTAATTAACCTCACCTTCTCACAGAAGGAAATAGAACCAATGGTTCCATTTCTATCCAATCCTCTTGATTGTTGCTGCTGCATCGCGTGTGTAGTCCTCGTGCCACGTGCATCAACAAACACATACAAATAAACAATCAAACAAGAAAGAGAAACAATGCTCAGACCTATGTACTACTATCAGGGAACCAGTCATGGCCCCTTAAGCGATAAAACCACTTGGCACACAAAATAATCAGGCAGTATAACAACTATAATTATGTCTATCTAAACAAACATAACAAACAATTTGCCGAGGGTTGAACACCCTCGGACAGAAACCACAACACATACAAATAAAAATGACAATATGCAAACACACACACACACACACACACACACACACATTAGAAATAAATTCGCATGCCACAGATATAATTGCAGGAGTTTACACCCTACCAGTCTTATCATTCAATAATCATAATAAAATACAAGCACAAATTTCAGTAATTTTATCAGCAGAGAATTATCACAATTTTAGAACATGCATAGTCATCAAATCTTTCATTTATCTCAACAATATAATGGTAAATAAATCAATAGTTCTAGAAAATAAATAATTCTAAGATAATTTGTGTACAAATTCCAAAGTTAAGTTATCTACTGTCTAAAATTACTTTGTTGCTCAGTTTTTCAAAGTTTTGCTCAAAACTTATTTTTTAGCCCTTTCAATGCTCTGGTAGTCGGATTTTCACAAATCCTATATGCTACCCTATATTTTCAAACCTAACAAACTCATTTTTGAGGCCAAAACTTTAATAAAAATAGTCCATACTTATACAACTCTCAATCCAAATTCGACATATGTTTCATTTTACTAAAGGTCCTTAAACTTGTTTTATTTGTAACTTTTGCTAGAAAACTCTGATATGGGTGAAATTTTAGGCTAAATCTATGTTTTAACATGCAAAGAACTCATTTTTAGCATGAAAAAAAAATCAAGAAAAACAACTCAGCATACAGATTCAGGACATGACAGCAAGCTCAAAAATTTCAAAGCAACAACATGTTCAAGGAAGTTCAACAACAAGCATATGGTTCAAGAATTGGAGAGATACCCCGTACCTCTTGTAGGCTCCACAAAATTTAGAAGGAAGAATGAGAGAGTTTAGATTCAAGTTTCCAACCTTCAAGAGTGCCAAATAAGGTTTCAAAACTATAAGTGAGAATAGAGCAAGAAAATGAAGTGAAAATCAAGCTTAGAGTTGAAAATGAAGGTCACTTACCTGAGCTTGATGGAAGAAGGGCTTAAGAACACTTGGTAAAACTTGGAAGAAGAAGAAGAAAAATATGGTCTTCTCTTTCTCCAAAAGCTTCAGCAAAATGGGAGAACTTTCCTAAACTTTGGCTTTTAAAAAACAACACTTATTGTAGGTGAAAATGCTTGGACCAATGGAATTGCAAAGCCTAATCCTTATCTTCTTAATCTAAGCACTTCGAATGACCATTAATATGACTAATTGGCAGCTTGGACAGCCCTTGAGGATATCTCCACGAGCTCATCCATGCCTTATATGGATTCTTGCACTTTTCCAAAACTAACTATAAAAGGATAAAGTAGAGTTTTGCCAAAAATGGTAAAAACTGCTTTTGCTAAAACTGGTAAATCTTATCCTAATATTCTAGATTAGTGTGCCAACATCCCTTGGAGTATGTGTACTTAGAGTGAACCTTGCATAGAGTGCACTCACACAGACAAATTACACTACGACACAATGCAAGTGCAATTCTTGCGCAGATGGAAATCTAGCTCATAATGTTTCTATTTCTTTGTCAAGCTTTACTAAATCAATCACACACTCACATACATATATGAAAACAATAGGAATACCCACAATAACCAATAGGGGGTGAATTGGTTTAAACTTGGTCTTTTAAAAATTATTTAGAAAATCAGAGTTTTAGGATCTTAATCACAATTAAACCAAGAATGCTCCAAATCAATCAAACCACTCAGCCAAAAAAAATTGCTTAAAAAATAGAACTTGTTGAGTAACGAAAATAATACCAAGAACTAATCATCAAGATAACAAGAAGAGTTTAAGGAATAGAAAACCAACACAATAATTTATACTGGTTCACTTCTCAAGAGAAGATACATCCAGTTTTTCTAATCAACACTAGATTAGAGTTTCACTATTAAAAAATTTCAGTTCTTACAAGCTTTACAACAACCACTCTTTATCAATCCTAGATAAATAACATAAATCTAAAACCCTATTAAATTCTCAATGATCAAGACATAGAGAACCCTTCTCTACTCTTCCCTCTAGAGAAACCCACTCTAGAAAAAGCTTAAAGAATTCTTTACAACAGTTTCAAACTACCAAGAATACAAAAACAAATTTACAACAAGAGATAATGGAGAGAGATAACCTGATGATCCAATGAATATGAATGAATATGGTTTACCAATCAGAGTTGAAATGTAGAAATCAAATTCAGAACTTTCTCTCCAAAACTTCTTTGAAAATCTTGCCCAAGAAATCTTTCAATACACCATGAAGATTAAAAAATGGGACAAGAGCTTTGTTAACTCAGAAAATCCTTTCTAACTTTGAGAAGACTTTTATATGCTCAGAAATATCGAAGTATGTAAGTTGTATTTTCAGGCAAGCCTTCAATCTATTTATAACCAATTTTTATAACAGAATGTAATCGATTAAAGCGCCAAGTAATCAATTAAGTTATCATATGTAATCGATTAAATTGCCAAATAATCGATTAAAATGTTCTTAGCACAACCTGGGAACTGCAACGAGCAAATTAATTGATTAATTCGAGTCGTAATCGATTAAAGCAGACAGGTTTAGTTTTGCAACAAGCTTGAGTAATCGATTACGAATTGTGGTAATCGATTAAGTCAGTCATGCATATTTAACAATGGACTTAAGTAATCGATTACAATATCATGGTAATCGATTAAGATAGAGAAGCATGATTTTCATTTTGTGCTATGTAATCGATTACGAATAGCCGGTAATCGATTAAAATGTTCTTCATGGCTTTTCTAGAATTAAAATAGTAGCTGGTAATCGATTATATCGTTGTGTAATTGATTAAAGCAGTGAAATTTCATTTTTCCAAAAACTTAACCATGAGAAATTAGTTTCTTTTAAAAACATGAAAACTTTAATGCTTTAATGAAATCATGTATGCATGTTAATGATCATGTTCATGCAATGCAAGGATCATAAGATTAGTCTCTCATACACTTAACCAAATTACAAATTCCTTGGCATGTGAAAAGCTAAAATCTTTCTTCTAAGGCACAAGCTTCTTCTTTAGCTCCATCTTCTTCCTGCTCCCCTTTTATCCAACAACATACACATAGCACGAAATTCTATGATTAAAAATATATAACTACTGAAGTTAAATACATGCTTGCACAGATAACACAACACAAAGTTTCCTTTTCATTTTGAGTTGTAATTTTTCAGGTTGTTACAACTCTAACTTATTTTAATTATTCTACATCATATAATTAGACACATTAATTATTTACCAACTAGTTAAACTAAAATTCTATTTTTAAACTAGTTATATAGTCATTTACAAAAAGGCCCTCCACTTTAAACTCTTATGACTTAATTACCCATTTTTTCTAATTTTATGGAATCTAGATCACAATTAATCAACCTTACTTATCCCCACTTAATTTCTAACTTTACTTACATTAATTACTAATTTTCTTTCATGCTTCTAATTTCTATTTCTAGACTAAAATCCAATTATTAACATCTAGGTCATTAATGAGTTGACCATTATTTGACTAGAGAATTTTCTCTGAGTTATCCTTATTCTTTCTAGACTTTAACTTAAAAACTTAAGAGTTTAACCATGCCTAGGTATCCTATGGTAACATCTCATTTTTTTTCCATTTCAATAGTCTCACTACCCAATTACATAACAAAGAAATAACACCGTCTACTACACAAACATGGAAATTTTGGATATTACAATGTGTACGTACCATCGTGGACATTTGTTATTTTTCTCATTCTTTCTTTGTATTATCAAATTATACTCATACTACTATCTTTCCTCTTTTGATTCGTATATTACTATATTTTTCTTCATTTTCCTCTTTAGGTGCTAATTAAATATTGGTGTTCATCAAGTTTTATAATATGATTTGACAATTAGGCGAGAGAGAAATGTTAACAATATGATTTTGAAAACACTTCTTTAATACTCTTAACTATTGATTAAAATTTATAAATAAAATAAAATAAAATATAATATAATGCATTACACTTCTTTTCTAATGAGCTTTACTCATAAATTTTTGAAAACACTATCAATACTTCTCAAATACCAAGAGGGGGGGGGTGAATTGGTATAATCTTGACCTTTTAAAAAAATTTATGAAATCAGAGTTTAAGGATCTTTATCACTTTTAAAACCAATAAGACTTCAATTCAATCAAACCATTCAGTCCAAGATTCCAATGACAAAACCTGCATTTGTTGATTAAGAAAGAAATTACAGTTGTCAAAAGATCAAGATAGCAAGAAGAGATAGAAAAATAGAATTCAACACAAGCACTTATACCAGTTCACTTCTTAAGAGAAGCTACATCCAGTTCTTCTAATCAAACAAGATTAGAGTTCTACTAATTCAAATCTGTTCTTTTACAAGCTGTTACATGTGACTATCTTTATCAACCCTAGATAAAGAATCAGAATTCTAACACCCTAATAGAAAACAAATCACAAAGAACCTGAGAACCCTACTCAGTTCTTTACCCCTAGAGAACACTACTCCAGAAAGCTTGAAAGAAACTATTTGACCTTAGTTTTACAACAGTTTCAAACACAAACAATTATCTAGAAATTCAAGAGAAATACAACCTGTGATCCTCAATGAATGAATGAATGAATGAATATTACCAATCACTTCCAGGTTGCATGAATGTTAAAGCACAGAATCAACTCTCTTGAACTTCTTTTCAAAATCTTGTCTTAACTCATACATGAAGCATGTACTCTTTTCATCTCAAGCTAGAAATGTAATACTCAGAAAACTGTTTCTTGGTCCTATGAAAGCTTAGTAAGTGTTGGGTATATCGTATTCTCATATTTTCTAATCGCTGCTAAATCACAAACCCAAACAACTTTAAATAGAAAATAGTTTTAATAGAACGTAATCGATTAAAATGACATAGTAATTGATTATTTTATCAAATGTAATCGATTAATACACTAGGTAATCGATTGAAATATTCTTGAGCCAATTTGGAAAACTGCCAAGAACAATATAATTGATTAAATCGTGATGTAATAGATTAAAGTAGTGTGGCTTAGTTTATGAAACAAGCCTTGGTAATCGATTATAGATAATGGAAATCGATTAAGACAGTCATGTACAATTTTAGAATAAGCCTACGTCATTGATTACAGATTGTGGTAATTGATTAAGGCAGTCATGCATGTTTTAGAAATACAATTATGTAATTGATTATGCTTTGCTTGTAATTGATTAAAGTGTTCTTCATGGCTTTTCCAAAAATAATACAAGCTGGTAATCAATTACTTATTGGTGTAATCGATTAAGGCAGTATAGAATCTGATTTTTCCAAAACATTAGCCATGAGAATATCCTTTTCAATGCAAGCATGAAACCTTAGGATTTCTTTAAACATGTATGCATGTATATGAATATGCTTTATACAATGCAAGGATCACAAGGCAAGCTTCTTGAATCAACTAGACAATTTACAAATGCCTTTCAAATTGATTGGCAAGTTAGAAAGCTAAAACTCTTAAGTAACTTTAGCTTTGCCTTGATCTTCTTCCAGCTCCCCCTATATCCAACAATTTCTAGTTTTCACCAAAATTTAATCAATACCTTATTGTGTTAGAGGAAGTGTGTCTAAGAATATATTACAAAACACTATTGTTAAAAGAGAAAAAAAATTCTATTTAAAGGAAAATGCACACATTTGAGAAAAAAACATTTTTTACTAATGAATTAAATGTCATGGCATGCACACACATGGCCAGCTATTGGTGTGACAATCAAGGTGGATCGAAACATGTTGAATATGAAATGTGGTTGTTTTGCATGAGTGTGTGTTTAAATATATTTGAACATTCCTATAGTGGGAAAATTCAATCTCAATGGGAGTTGGTATAAAGTGGAATATGAAAGTCTACACATTCTTTGTGCTGCTTGTGGTTGTTATGGCCATGTTGCTCGAGCTTGCCCAACCGCACCGCTATCTCAGCTAGTTGCTGATAGTTAGGGAACCCAAAGCAAGCAAGGGGCAGGGGTGACTCCTAATCCTAACTATAATACGGAGAAGGTGTCACCACTAGCTATTGAGTTTGATGACCTTGCCATGCATGGGGAATGGATGGTGGTGAAGTGCAAACCTAGGAAGAATGGGACTAATCAGAAGATGCCAATCATGGGCAATATTTTCATTCAAAATATTTAGGCCAAGGAGAATACCAAGGGTGCAACAACTCAGCAGAATAATATGGTTCTATTAGATGTCATGCAACCCCGACATAATCATGGAGGCCAATCATCAAAACTCAGAAAACTAGTATGATTTCATCTTCTTCAAATCTAGGTCATGTGGCCAAGAAAATTAAGAAGAAAAGGGTAAGACTGGATTCTTCTGCACATGGCAATCAACTTAAGCCAGAGACTCTAGACACACGTGTAGATTCACATAAGGGGGTGCATGTTGGGCTCATGCATGACTCATAATTGCCACGACAACTCCAAGGGATGAAGACTACACGAGTTGGGATCTCTCTTACTGCATAGGGAGGCTTTATATGTGATCAAAATATTGTGACCTTGCCCATGATTGTGCATGCCCCTTATGGTAATTTGGAGGTTAGTGGTCAAGCAATCATGAATGTAGATTCAAGGGTAAAACTAGATGTTTCTAGTATCACATCAATGGAGTCGTCGTAGGCCCATGATGGGGCTCCTCTTCACGATATTTTTATACAGTCCTAGTGTGGACTCACAGTTTTCCTTCCTTGTGTATTCCTATGAAAGTCTTCAAAGATATGAACCTAATTTCTTGGAATATCTGGGGAGCTGTGAATGCGAAAGGGCAACATCGTATGAAGGAATTGGTGCGTATGTACAAACCTTCTATCTTTATTTTGTTAGAGACTCACTATTTGTTTGCGCCTTCTATTGATTTTTGGCATGCATTGGGCTTTGAGATGAGGAATTTGGTTGAAGCTTTGAGACATGCTAGGGTAATATGGGTTTTGGTGAATCAATAGGAGACAATTGCTACCACTAAGATTCATAAATTCCCTCAAGCAGTGACCTTTAGAATTCAGAGAGGGGCTAAGGTATGCTATTGCTTGTAACACCCTGAAATTTTGGTAACTTAAAATATATGTGTGATGTATTGCTTGTATGATTTGATTAATTTATTAATTAGGATTAGTTGAAATGTTATATGAATTATCCGTGTGCAATTGCTTAATGTAGAGGTCAAGTTATGTGGAGTTTGTTTGAGATGCGTTGTATTTGAGTGATTCCGAGTTTGATTCGAAACCTGTTTTAGTAAAATCATCATTTTGGATTGTTTAACCGTTGGATTGCTTTAAAATTTTAAAGGTGGGTTCCTAACCCAAATATGAAAGTTTTGAGCGTTGAGATTGACCAAATAACATCTAAAAGGTGATAAATTAATTTTTCACTGTAGCAAAGATTCTAGAATCTGGTTAGCTCGCTCAGGCAAATTTTGCATGCACTTTTGCTCGCCTGGGTGAGTGAAGGCAGTGATAAATAGTGCAGAAGAATTCCAAGCCACGAAAATTTTCCTCCTTCTTCCTCCCAACAGCCAACCCACCTCCCACCACCACCCAAGACCACCGGTGACCACCACGGACCGCCGTTGCTTGCCACAAGACCACTGCACGAAGAGGAACCCTTTAATCGGAGTGAAATCTTTGAAACTCCTCTTGAAGTTTCGGTAGAGAACAAAGCTCCCAATCCTTCTTTTTTGGTTTCCTTGAGGTAACCTTAGTTTCTTTTGTCTTCTCGTAGCTAGTGTAAGCTTTTATTAGTGTCTCTTGTGTTTTGGGTACCGTTGTTGGGAGTTTTACACTTCCTTTGAAAAACCCTTTGAAAATGAGATGTTGTAAAAGTCTCCTTTTTATGAAATTGATGTCATTTTTGTGATCCTTGTTGAACCCCGATCACATTGGTGTGATCAGAATTTCAAAATGATGTATTTTGATGTAAACTCCCAAAACACCCTTTTAGCCCATTTTTGATTTGAGTGGGTATTTGACCCCAAATGTTAATATTGATCTTACCTTGGAAATATATATTAAATTGTCTTCGATTTGGTATATAGAGCTCTGCGTTTGGACGAAAACAAGCGTATTGAAGGATCTCCAAAACAACACTGTGAGGTTTTAACAGGAGAACTCCTAGTTAGATAAGGGGAGTTTATTATGTTGGTAATAGTTTAGATACCATAGTTGGGGGCCAGGGAGTCCAACTATGAATATAAATGTCTGTCATGCTGTGTGCTGGTTTTCAAGAAAAACTACGTTTTTAACTAATGGGATGTGATGTATTTATGATTGATGTGTGTTTGTTCTTGCGTGTGCTCATTTTCAAGAAAAACTATGTTTTTAAGTAATGGGATGCGATGAATTGACTTGTTGATGGATAAACTGTGAATAATATTATTATTGTAATGATTGGATTTTGGAAAAAGTCTTAATTATAGAGAAAACCCTGCCCAAAATTTTATAATGTGCTTCCCTATTTAATTCTTTATTAAATTTTTAAATGGGCATAAGAGTGTGTTTTCTATATTGTAGTCCTCCTCTTTAGTTTAGAATTTTCCTAAAATACTGATGGAGTACCTTTAGTTAAATATTTTTCTATCACTCTTAGCTTATTTGACTTCTCTTGGGATTTTATTTTCCCATTCTAATTCAGTTTTTGTCTTAGGCAAGTTAGTGGGCTTAATTGCTAATTGTTACGTATTTTCAGATTTTATGCTCACTTGACGTATCTGTCTTGTACAGGACCTACAGAGCTCTACAGAACTCCGAATTAAGAGTTATTGTAGTCCTTAGAAAGATAACGAAAAGATATACAAGTTTGTAAGAAATAAGCCGAGGCCAATTCTACCATTTGGAGGGTCATTTTAGGCTTTGAAGTCAGAACCACTGCACTTGTATTTTGGGCTACGAGTTGGACTTTTATTGGTGTAAATAGCATAACTAATTAGAATTGATGATTTGTTCATGGCCCATTCTTTTCTTCAGACTTAGTCACTATACATTAGTGACATTAGGAGGAATTATTACATTACATTTCATTTTGCAAAAACAGTTTTACATTTCTCTTTTTAAGTTTTTAGAATCAAAACCCTTTCTCTTATTTTCTCTCAACTGTTCTTACTTATTCTTCATTATTCTTCATTTTCTTTTTCCCTTCTTCCATTTTCGTGCACTTATTTCATGGGGCTTTCATTGATGATGATCATGGAAGGCTAAATAATCAATCAATCCAAGGATCTAACCCAAGCAAGAGAAGAATTTGAGTTCTGGTTTAGTATTTCGAATTCTGTGTGAATGTTCACTTTCTTCTTCAATTGCTATTCTGTTTTCATGATTATGAATGCATTTAGGATTGAAAGTGGATTAGGTTATGGATTCATTTCCTAATTTCGAATATAAATCACAGATTAATTGGATGATATTTCAATTAGGGTTGTGGTTTCAATTAATTTAGGGTTTAATTTGATTGAACTGCTTCTAATGAAATTGAATGAACTTTCACAATAGGATAAATTTTTGAGAATGATGATGATTTGAATAGCTTGGTTTGGTGAATTGGATTGATGCTCTTTAATCTGTTTTACATTAATTGTTATCAATTCTGTTAGTTTCTGCATTGATCTTTAATCGTAGTTTGTGTTTTTGCAATTTTTACTTAGCGCCTGCAAACTGTTTGACAAAAAAATCCCCTTTACTGTTAGTAGTGAATTGAAGATAGAACCATATTGATAGTGTCTTTGAGTCGACCTAGGTTAATCCTGTGCTACAAAATTAGTTTAGTTTAATTGTTTTGAAGCCACACGACAAACGCTTATTGATGAGTCACTTTTTACCTATATTTTCTCATCTTTCTGTACTCATTTTAATCCCTAATTTGGCTTTAATCGTTTATATTCCGCACTGTTTCTCATTTAGGATTAATTGGACCGATAATTCAGATTTTAGCGAATTTGGATTTTCTAAGTTTAATTATTCCAATTTTTATTTTCAGGGCAGTTTAATAATTTAATGAGCTTGGAATTAATTCGTGGACTTGAAGATTGGAGTGCCACGTCAGCATCATTTTCCGCATCAACATTTTTATTTTCGTTTTATTTCGCTTTAGTGATTTTTTGGGCCAGAATTGTTAAAAAGGCCCATTTTCGTTTTTAGGTCAGACTCTAGTATTTAGGGAACTGTGCCCATGTAGAATGGAGACTACTATTCACGTTTTTATGCTCTCTTAGGGTTTAGGATTTCAGCTTCTGTTGGTAATTTCTGCGCTTTCGTTTCATTTTCGTTTTGGATTCTCTGTTCAGAATACGTATTGCGTTTCAATTGCAGTTCCTATTTCGTTTCTGCTTCCAGCTTTCGTTTCTGTTCTGGGTTTTAATTTCGTTTCTGTTTATAGCTTTTTAATTTCGTTTCTGTTTATAGCTTTTTAATTTCGTTTCTGTTATGATTTCTCTTCAATTCATGTTTCTGTTGCTAATTTCGAATTAATGGAAGGCTAATTCTAGGGTTGGGCCCTAGAACAGATTGCAAAATCTTTAATGGAGGTTCTGTGTTCTTGCAACTCTGTTTTGCTTGATTCTTCCTTGTTGGGTTTCAATCCTGCAAATTTCGAATTAGGGTTATGCTTAATGACTCTGTTCTGTAATTTTCGAATTGGGGTCATGCTTAATGTTCTGTTCTGCGGGTTTGATTCTCACGAGGTTCACAATTGCTTAATTCGTGTAGGGAAGTTTTGGGTTAATCTTTGCTTAGTAGATTAATCTGGACTAACCAGGATTAAGTTAAGATAGATTATATTTTGTGAACCAAGGATATTGGAGGCGCAATCTGTTCAAAGGCCTAACTGTTTTAATCATTGCATTTAATTGATAATTTTGTTTCATTTCATATAATTCTGAATCTGTTAAAAAACCCCCAAATACATGTTCTAGCCCTTAACACAGTCAATCGATCCTTGAGAGACGACCTAGGTCACTTCCTAGTACTGCATTTAATTGCATTAATTTGGTTGAATACAGCTTCGATCACTTATCAAATACCATTCGTGTGGTAATATAGATTGTGGATGAATGAGATGATATTGATGTCATTGATAATATTGAAATGAGATGTTATTGATGTGTTGGTGATGATTGAATGAGATAATGATGATGTGTTTGATGAGGTATAAATGAAATAATGTTGATGTGGTTGATGATGTTGAAATAAGATGACTTTGATATGTATGATGATGATATTGAGATGATGTGATGTTGATGTTGATAATGACATTGATAAGAGATAATGTTGATGTGAACAATGTCATTGTGTGATGTGGATATACATGGATACCCATAGGGGGTGTATGATTGGTTACCCTTACGAGGAATGATGTGTTCCTAGCTAGGTCATACATTGGTGGTGCCTATGGTTGTATGTTGTGGTTGTACATGTGGGATGTAGTGACCTGTTGGTTACCATTGCGAGGAAGGATGTGTTCCTAGCCATGGTCACTGTATCGGTGAGCCTATATTGGAGTGTTATGTATGTACATGGGAGTGTATGACGGGTTACCCTTGCGAGGAAGGATGTGTTCCTAGCCAGGTCATACATTGATGATGCCCATGTTTTATACTTCATTTGCATTGATGGAAATAGGATGGTGGCAGTAGGGTACAGAGGTACTAGGGGGCATCTCTGTTTGGAACTCCCTTGTGACTCAGGATTGATCATCATGGGGGGGAGGAGCGGCCTGTGCACGACAAAGTGACCTTGACGAGCTACTGCATCATTTTCCTGAGAGAGGCTATTTCCATGAGGATGGTACCTGTTGCGGATTCGGCAAGTATACCGATCGTACAAGTAATAAGTGATAAGAAAGATATCGTTCCCACGAGGATTGTTGACCAATTAAATTATAATTAATATCGATAGGTTGGATGACAAATAATTACAAGAAATTGGTGTTGAATATATATAACATATTAAATTAAAACCTAATTATGAACATGAATATTATGGACAGACTATGGAGGGTTGTAATGATATATGTGGTGAAGTAGCTAGGGCAATTCACACTAAATGCTTCCTACCTTCTTACATGTATTGTCTGCTACATTCATCTATCCCAAGTCACTCAAACATGCATCTTCATACAATAATAGCTAAGCCCTACTCCCGTAGTGATCTTAACCCTTTAACCCAATTAATTACCCTAATCCCTTAGTGGTAGCTGTTAGGTTAAGCATTAAATGATGCAATAAATGGTTGCAAGCATACACTTCTATCCCTAGTCAATGTAAAGCTTGTCACTTTACCCAAGTCCAAGCACAAAATCCCAATATGCCTATTGTAAACCCTAGCTTTCAGTACCCAACCAGAGTGATCAGTTCCAGATAGATAGAAACATGCATTCAATAAGATAAAGTGAAATACCTTGATATAAATGAAAGATAGCATCCAATACAATCCAAAAGAGGTTACATTCAGTGCTTAGCCCTAACTACAATATGAAACTAGCCAAACCTCATTGTGGGTGGCTGTGTTACAAAAAATGGCATACCCAGCTGAAGTGCAAGGAGAAGAAGATGGAGAAGAACCTCCACTTGAGCCTCCAACTCCCTTAAACCCTAGCTAAGGCACCCAAGCTTTCTAAAACCTATTTTGTGTTGTTTCCCTCCAAGAAGTCTGCATTCAATGCTGAGGGTTTTGTATTTATAACCCAGCTTGTGAAGTCCCTGTTTTGCCCTTGACAGCTTTAATTACAGAGCTTCTGCCGACCTGTGGCGCTGATGGCACGAGCCTGGCGCTGATGGCGCCAACTTGCAGAACGAATGGCGCTCATGGCGCCAAATGACAGTGATAATGGCGCTCTTGGCGCCATCCTGGCGCTAATGGCACCAGGTTCCAGAGCTGATGGCGCTGGCTTCCAGTGTTCTTGGCGCTGGTGGCGCCATTCATGGTGCTGGTCGCGCTAGATTCTTCTTTACAGCTTGGTTTTCTCTGCTGATTCTTGCCTTAATTTGATACATTTGATTGATTCCCTGGCAATTTCAATATCAGCATAATCTCACATAAATTGGGCAATTATCAATGCTTAATGTTCAAATTCTTGCTTCTAAAAGCCTAGGGAATCTTATATGCTAGGTGCATATCAGTACCACATTGCATGCTGATAGATGAGTCAGGTGGATGCATCATTCCGTGCACGATTGCATCTGATGATTATTTTGTTGAGTGTGTATTGGATTGATAGAATTTTGGTAATAATTGTGATTGTGATTGTTGTTTCCTTTCCAATTGTGGTTACTTGATAATTGTTGGTTGTACATAATAAACTCACCCTTGCATTTGTTGTACTGTGTGGTTGGTACCTGTGATGATCGTAAACCTTCGTTTGTGTGAGCATATGAGCAACCTTAGGTGACTCTGGAGGGAGATTCTTTTTGGTTGGAGCCGCCAAGCCGACGTGATGACGTTGGGTTTCTTTTCAGGAAAAACTTATGTTTTGTTAATAAACTCTTTCTTAGTTAGTTCTTTGACTTTTTGTTGGATATGTAATTTCAGTTGTATTACATGTAAAACTAAAGGAAGTTTTAACCTATGGATGACATGTACCGATTTAATATATATATATATATATATATGTATGTATGTATATATGTGATTAATTATGGAATTGTAATGTGTATGATAATTATATTATAGCAAAAAATTTACCATCATTTTCATAATCAATTTAATGAGGTTTTCATTAAAAGTTAAATCTTGTGCGGTAAGAGTTGATGATACAATAGCGACGAGGTGGGTCGTTACATTGCTTGGCTATATATGCTAATCCCTATCATGAGTAGCGAGTAACCTTATGAGATCATGTGTCTGCAATTTGTTCCCAAATTGTTGATCTGTGGTTACTAGTTGGAGATTTTATTGAGATAATTAAGCATTCGAAAGTGTGTGGAGGTAAGTTTGTTGTGTCACGAGCATCATTCATGAGTGATATGATTGATAATTGCGAGCTGATTGACTTGGAGTCTATTGGCTTGAGATACACTTGGTATCGGAAGCAATTGGGGAAAGTGATTGATAAGAAGCTGGATCATGCTCTTGTGAATTAGTCTTGGTGTGTTTCTTTTCCAGAAGCTTTCATGGAGAATTTATGTCATGTGTATTGAGATCTTTCCCTAGTTTTTGATCCATTGTTGAGGTATCTAGGAGCCTTGTGGGGAACGCCCATTTCAATTTCAGGCATCTTAGGTGACTCATAAAAGTTATGATCGAGTTGTTCGTCATGCTTGGGCTAAGGGTTCCCTAGATGTGATGAAAGGACTTAAGGAAGTTCAACACCATTCTCTTAAGTTTAATAAGAAGTCATTTGGAAACATTTTTAGGCGGAGGAAGCAGATACAAGCTAGGATGCAAGGGACCCAGTTGTCTTTGGAGAATAGAGATTCAGAGAGTCTCTAGAGATTGGAAGATGATCTTCAAAAGGAATTGAATGTTGAATAAACTTAAATATTAGTTTTAATGGGTTTAATTTAGTAGTTTTTGTTTTAGGAGAATGAAAGGTCAAGAGTCAACAATGATGGTAGTTTATGGCTATGAATGGCTATAAGGGGTTTTGATTGTAGTTTATGGATATGAATGACTATAATGGGTTTTGATTGTGGTTTATGGCTATTAATAGAATTTAAGCCTTTAAATTCTTGAAGGGCAAATTATATCCTATAAATAGATCATTGTATTGTTTGACAAGTAGAGAAAAAGAGAGAAAAAACTAGAGAAAGAAGTTGAATAAAGCTTTTCTAGAAGTTGTTTTCTCCACAAACTCTCAAAGAATAAATTTTTTCAATTCTACAAATTGGTATCAAGAGTCATGGCAAGTATGACCAACAATGTGTCGCTGCCCCGACTAAAAGAAGGTGAACTACGAAAATTGGAGCATCCAAGTGAAAGCTCTTCTCGGGTCTTAAGATGGTTGGGAGGTGGTCTAAGAAGGTTTCGAAGTACCGGTAACTCCCACAGGATATACGGAGGCTCAATACAAGGCGTTGAAAGAGACACGATAGTAAGATAAGGCAGCTTTGTACATGTTGTTCTGAGCTGTTGACAAGTTAGGCTTTAAGAAGATTGTGAGTATGACAACTTCAAAAGAAGCGTGGGACATTTTGGGAAATGTCTACAAAGGAGTCGGTCGGGTTAAACAAGTGTGCCTTCAAACTCTTCATGGCGAGTAGGAAGGCATGAAGATGAAGGAGTTCGAAGGGGTCTCCGACTACATCACACATGTTAAAACTGTGGTGAACCAACTCAACTGAAATAGAGAAGCGTTAATCGATGCACGATTTGTGGAGAAGATTTTGAGGTCGTTAACCGATAGTTTTGAGAATGTCGTATGTGCTATAGAAGAGTCAAAGGACCTAACAAAGCTCACGGTTGATGAGCTCACCAATTCTCTCGAAGCACACAAACAACGTAAGAAGCAGAAGGAGGAGGAGACACTCTAGCAAGCCCTTCAAACCAAGGCATCAATCAAAGACGAAAAAGTACTCTATTCTCAAAAATTTCAAGGTAGAGGGCATGGAAATGAAGGTCAAGGAGATGGTCGCCGTGGTAGAGGCCACGGTTAAGAAGAGTATTATGAGGAGAGGGAGCAATCAAACCAACAAAATTGGCATGGAAGAGGACGCGGTCGTGGGAGAGGCGATTGATCGAATTATTCCAACATTGAGTGCTACAATTGTGGCAAATATGGTCACTATACGAAGGATTGCAACTCTGATAAGTGTTACAATTGTGGCAAGGTGGGACATTTTATGAAAGAATGTCAAGCTGAGAAAAAAGTGGAAGAGACAACCAACCTAATCACAAAAGATGAGGAGGCAAAAGAAGGTTTTCTTTTGATGGCACACAATGAAGTCAACACCAACAATGACACGGTGTGGTACCTTGACATAGGTGCAAGCAACCATATTGTATGTCTTTTGGCAGATTATGAGAATATAAGTTTTGAAGAGGCGGTGCAAGACAAGAAGTGGCAAACTGCCATAGACGAGGAGATTAAAGCAATTGACTGCAACAACACATAGGAGTTAGCGGAGTTGCCGAAAGGAAGTCAACCCATTGGTGTGAAGTGGGTGTTCAAGAGAAAGATGAATGCTCAAGGAGAGATAGAACGATACAAGGCGCAGCTTGTTGCAAAGGGATACAAGCAAAAGGAGGGAATCGACAATGACAAGGTGTTTGCTCTCGTTGCAAGAATGGAGACAATCTGATTACTCATTTCACAAGCGGCTAAATTCAAATGGCCGATATTTCAAATGGATGTCAAGTCGTCATTCTTGAATGGTGTGCTCGAAGAATAAGTCTACATCGAACAACCACCCAGGTAAATGAAAAGTGGAGAAGAGAAAAAGGTGCTGAAATTAAAGAAGGTGCTTTAAGGGTTGAAGCAAGCATCGCGAGCATGGAATACTCGTTTCAATACATACTTAAAAGAGAATGGGTTCGAACAATGTCCCTATGAACATGCTTTTTATGTGAAGAAGAGTGGGGCTAATATGTTATTTGTTGCTCTTTATGTTGATGACCTCATTTTTATGGGGAACAATGGTGAGATGATACAAGAGTTTAAGAGCACAATGGCACGAGAATTCAACATGACAGATTTGGGTTTGATAAAGTTTTTCCTTGGTTTAGAGGTAAGACAAGAAGAAACGGGTATTTTTGTGTCACAAGAGGCATTTGCAAAGGAGATTTTGAAGAAGTACAAGATGGCATGTTGCAACCCAATATCAACACCAATGGAACTGTGTGCAAAACTCTCGAAATTCGATGGAGGAGAATGAGTCGATACGAGCAAATACCAGAGTTTGGTGGGAAGCCTTCGCTTTCTCACAAGCACAAGGCTGGACTTTTCGTTAAGTGTGGGCATTGTTAGTCGATTCATGGAGGAGCCAATTTATTCACATTGGAAGGCGTTGAAGCGAATCCTACGGTATATCCAAGGAACGGTGTCACTCGGGTTATTCTATTCGAATGCGGAAGATTACAAGTTGATTGGGTACTTCGATAGTGATTGGTGCGGAAACTTAGACGATTGAAAAAGTACATCGGGAAATGTGTTCTTTATGGGTAACACGACATTTACTTGGCTTTCAAAGAAGCAACCGATCGTGACACTCTTGGCATGTGAAGCTGAATATGTGGCAGCGTCTTCATGTGTATGTCATGAAATATGGCTCAAAAATCTGTTGGGCAAGTTAAAGCAACGACAACTCGGTGCGACTGTGATACGAGTTGACAATAAATCAACAATTGAGTTGCCAAAGAACCCAGTGAATCATGAGAGAAGCAAACACATTGACATTCACTTCACTTCATCCGAGATCATGTGAAGGAAGAAAGTGTAGAATTAGTGCACGTGGCAAGTCAGGATCAAGTCGCAGATATCTTCACGAAACTGCTACCGATGGTACTTCTCGACAACTACAAGAAATTGATCAACATGAAGGATGGTAGAAACATTTAAGTTTACGGGGGAGTTTTGTTGAATAAACTTAAATATTAGTTTTAATGGGTTTAATTTATTAGTTTTTGTTTTAGGAGAATGAAAGGTCAAGAGTCAACAATGATGGTAGTTTATGGCTATGAATGACTATAATGGGTTTTGATTGTGGTTTATGACTATTAATAGAATTTAAGCCTTTAAATTCTTGAAGGGGAAATTATACCCTATAAATAGATCATTGTATTGTTTGACAAGTAGAGAAAAAGAGAGAAAAAAAATAGAAGAGAAAGAAGTTGAATAAAGCTTTTTCTAGAAGTTGTTTTCTCCACAAGCTCTCACGGCATAAGTTTTTTCAATTCTACATTGAATACCATTTTTGTCCAGGAGGAACTATTTTGGTTTCAGAAATCTCACTAAAAGCAGGTTCGATTTGGGGACCAAAATACATCTTTCTTTCACACCCAAACCATTGTCCGCCGTTATAGAAATAAAGTACATGGCTTGTTCTTAGATGATGGGACTTGGAACATGGAGCTAGATGTTCTCAAATAGGAAGCTAACAGGTATTTCATGAACATGTTTTCTAATTCTACTACTGATGTTCCTTGTCCTACTCAGGTAAATTAGTTACCTTCTTTGACTGAAGAGGAAAAAGTTTCTCTTTTTCACTCTGATAACAAAGGAGGAAGTTCGTAGGGCAGTTATGAGCATAAAATCCTTCAAAGTACTCGGGCTGACAAATTTCAACCATTCCTTTTTAAACATTTATGGTCAATGGTGGTAGATGATCTCTAGTGGGTGGTAAGAGACGCGTTTTAGGTTGGCTATCCAGAACCTTATATTCTTTAGAATGGAGCTAAGCTTGACAGCTTTACTCTAGAGGGAGGACTTTATCAGGGTGATCCATTATCGCCATATCTGTTTGACATGTGTATGGAGCGACTAGCAGTGGGTATCCAGAACTTAGTTAATAATGGTGTATGGGAACCTATCTATTTGTCGCGTGGAGGTCTTCCATTGTCCTATTTTTTTTTTTTTGCTGATAATGTAATGCTTTTTTGTAAGGTAAATGCTGATCAAGCTCAAGTTGTAGTAGAGGTTCTTAATAAGTTTTATGCAATGTCTGGATTAAAACTTAATTTGCCCAAGTCCAACTTCATTTTCTCTAAGGGGGTTTCTCGTGTGGTTAAGCATGTGATTGAAAAGATTATGGGAATTCGATGCACCCCCTCATATTGGCAAATATCTGGGGTTTAAATTATTTGTTGGCAAGATGACTTTGGCAGATTTCAACGATATTGTGACAAAAGTGCAATCTCGGTTGGCATCGTGGAAAGGAAAATTACTTAATAGAGTAGGGCATCTTTGCCTATCAAATTCAGTTCTTGCAGCTATGCCCAATTATAGCATGCAAGGTATGTGGCTGACAACGTACATGTGCACCAAGATTGATCAATGTTGTCGGGCCATGATATGGTCTTCTTAGGGAAACACTCGTTGCTGGAATCTTGCATCATGGCAAGTTACCACGCGTCCTAAGCTTCTTGGAGGCCTAGGAGTTCATGATACTTGAGGTCGGACTATCTGTCTCTTAGGCAAGGTGATATGGAGTATTTTTCACTCTCTAGACACTCATTGGGTGCAAGTTATGATGGGGAAATACATGAGGGGGGGATCTATTTTATCTGTTCCCTTAAAACCAGGCTGTTCATATATTTGGGAAGTATTCATAAAGCTCGTGATGCTCTAGGAGATGAGTTTCAGGCCCGGTTAGGATATGGTAAATCCTTCTTTTGGTATTCTGATTAGATAGGGAGAGGAAATTTGTATAATAAAGTTCCATACGTCCATATCTCAGATTCAGATTTCTTGGTTGAAAATTTATGGGATAATAATGCTTGGAGATTAACCCATCTTCAACAACTCTTACCTAAGCAAGAGGTTCTTCAGATTGCAGCTATTCTGGTTCCATCTATTCTAGTGGGTGAGAATGTTATTTGCTACAAAGGAAATAGTGTTGGTGTCTATAATTCGCGATCTATTTATCACCAGATCATGCATATGGATGTTATCCCCATTGATTCTAAGTGGAGGAAAATTTGGCGTGCTCATCCACCAGAAAAGCTTCACTATTTTATGTGGCAAACCTGTCAAAATGTATTGCCAATTGTAACACCCCGTATGCATCCGGTTGTTAACATTCAAGTTCGATCATTAATCACAGCGATTAAATTAACAACAGTTAATCTGGAAGCAACAAAAGAGTGACATCATCTCACATCAATATTATATACAATAATATTTGTACATTATGCATGCCGAATACAAAAAACAATAAACACCCCTCAGGGCTGGGTTACACAACAAGGGGCCGGGATACATCACAAAGGGGGGGCTGGGTTACAAAACAAACACACACACACACACACACACACACACACACACACATATATATATATATATATATATATATATATATATATATATATATATTCTTTGATCCCTAAAGGTTTGGCAGCAACTTGGACACATCCAATATGCAAAAAATTATAATTTTGTTTATGTTGTTTTAAAGAATTGTTTGAAAGAAGTTTAATTTCATCAAAATTAGTTTTAAGGCGGATATCAGTTTTAATTCCAGACTTTTTTTTATCTCTTAACTAAAGCCCATTTCAGAAAAAATTTCAGATCTCGTGTTCCAATAATTTGTAGGATTTACTGCCCTTATCTCGGCGGGACTTACTACCCCAGCAACACTAGATCGGAACATTCTTCGCTTATCATGCTAACCAGTTAAGACATAAAAGTACTTGAAACATGTACAAAAGCATTTAAAGAAAACATAAAAACATTCTGTCTGGATAATAGTTCAGATAAGTAAAAGACAAACCAGATCTAGCCATATATTCCTACTTCCCCATCAGGCTCTGATACCATATGGGGTGGAAACGAGGACTAGGGATAAGGTTAGGGACAAGATCCTTAGGGGATAAGGTTAGGGACAAGATCCGTAGTCAGCACCCTAACAACGAGATTCCTTACAAGCAATTGAGTTATGGACAACTTATTGCTTACATCCAAAAGGTAGCCTTAAAGATTTGTCAAGATGATAAAATACAGCATCAGCTTGCCAAAGAAAAGGCTCAAAATCGCAGAGATTTGGGAAATTTCTGTGAGCAGTTTGGCCTTCCCTGTTCCAAGCCTAGGAAGTCCAAGAAGCATACCCATAATCCAGAGAAACAGAAACCCAAGAAGTCTGTTTACCATCGTCACAAGTCAGGAACCCCACCTAGAAAGCTTAGAAGAGAGTTCCAGACCAAACCTCCCTTTGATAAGGTCAATATTCCTAAGAAATCAGTAGTCTGTTGGACTTGTGGCAAACCTGACCATAAAAGTCAGTACTGCAGGCTTAAAAAGAAGCTTAGGAATGTCAACTTAGAACCAGCTGTTGAAGAACAGATTAATCAGCTTCTAATAGACTCTTCCTCTGAATATGAATCTGATAAAGAAACTTCTGAGAATCAATCTTCAGAAAATCTGAATCAAATTCAAGAGGATGATCTATCTTCGACTGATGAAGACTGTCATTCTTCTTCCCAAATCAATGTCCTTACCCGGGAGCAAGATCTTCTTTTTGAGGTTATTAATTCTATTTCGGACCCTGAAGAGAAGAAAAATCTTTTATTAAAACTTAAACAATCCTTAAATGAGTCATCTTCTTCATCTTCTAAAGCTAACAATTTGTTAATTACTAACAAATTTAACCTTAACAATACCCTTAAAAAATTTGAAAAGAGTGTTGTTAAACCAGTGACCCTACAGGATCTTCAGCATGAGGTTAATCAACTAAAACCTGAAATTCGCCTCATTAAAGAACAATAGAATGTTCACCATAATATTCTGACTGTTTTGCAATATGGTGATCAAACTGATGAGGAGAATCATGATCGGAGTAACCAACCCTCTGATGATGAATCCCCAAATGATTCAGTTACTGCTGTAGTTCCTCCAAACATTTTCGAATTAATTAATTAATTAATCAATTAACAATCCAAAAGTTTTTTTTTATAAAAGTCAAAAGTATTGTTGGAACCTTTTGAAAATACAATGAATACCTAATCCAAAACTCAGTTACAGTGAATTGGTTTTTGATCCTTTTTGAACTTTTCTTGGAAAACAAAACTCAGCGGAAGAATTAATTTGGATCGTATCTTAAATCAAAAACAAATTTAGTAAACAATTTTCTTCTCCAATCAATTAACTCTTGTGTTGAAGCAAAGTTTGAGTTGATACACAAAATAATATCTCAAGCAATTAATGAAATGTAACTCAAAACTTAAATGCACACAATTTTATACTGGTTCACCTCCAACCACTGAGGCTACATCCAGTTTACCTTCTAATCCAAACCAGATTAGAGTTCCACTAACAGATTTTAATTCTTTACAAGCAATCAACAAGGTCTCTTTTACCCACCCTAGGCAAAACTCTAAATCTACTCCCTAGATTTATCAAAAGACCTAGAACTTGAGAACCCTACTTAGTTCTACCCACTAGAAAAACCCTTTCTAGTAATGCTTTAAAGAAACCCAACTGTTACATGGAAAAATTCAACACAAATTACAGAAAACAAAAGAAAAATTACAAAGAACAAAACTTAATGTTCAAGAAGGATATCACCTTATATTCCTTTGCAACATAAAGGATATACACGAAATTTATAACCTGAGGTGATGAATGATATGCTTTCTTGATTGATCTTGATACAACTCAATGCATAAATGATCACAAAATAACTCCTTCTCTTAAGCAAGCATGATGATTCTAACTCTTATGAACAACACTATCAAAATGATTCTTTTAACTCTTTGGAGCACTCAGAGATTACTAAAACTCTTGTATGAATGAAAGCTCTCGAAATCAATCTCTCTTTTTCTGAGACACTGCTTGTCTATTTATAAAAAAACAAATTTAACAGACTGTAATCGATTATTTCGTTTATGTAATCGATTATTTTAACATGTGTAATCGATTATTCCGTCTAATTAATCGATTAAGTTATTCATGATATTTCTGGAAATCTTGAACGAACAAAGTAATCGATTATTTGACCATGTAATCGATTACGCCAGAAATACAAGTTTGAATCACAAGCATAGATAATCGATTATAATGTGTTTTAATCGATTATGCCAGAAGTACACATATTACTCTTTAGCATATTTAATCGATTACAATTATTTGGTAATCGATTAAACCAGTTCATAAGCTAAACAGGATTATGCAGATGCCTTATGTAATCGATTATATGACTTGTGTAATCGATTACATCAGTAAGAAAAAATTTTATGCTATTTTAGACTTATCAATGTATTTCTAATCAATTGCATATACTAATATGAGTCTTATCCTAAGAGTGAATGCATGCATGTCTAATTTCTTTAATGACTGCAAAGGATTATTAAATTTTAACCTTAATGAACCAAGCTTAACCAAAAGGAAAAATACAAATGCCATCATCACATGAGTGGGCATGAAACAAATATCAAAACAATACTTGTCTTCTGATTCTTCTGACACTTGAATCTAACACCTTTATCCTTGAAACTGAAGCTCTGTTTGACAGGGGCAGATTCAAACTGCATTCAGGAAGGATTAATTCCAACTAAGTATTTTGAAAAAACTTCTGAACGCCTTAGTACCGCTAGTGGTTCTAAACTTCGGGTCAATTACAAGCTTTCAGATGCATTAATTGAAAAGGAAGATCTGAAAATTAAAACCTCTTTCCTTTTGGTTAAAAATATGAAAAATGCTGTTATTTTAGGAATGCCTTTTATCAAATCAATCTTTCCTATAACCATTTCTGATAAAGGCATTTCTATAAACTATCTAAACAAATCTATTACTTTTAGGTTTCTTAAAAACCCAATCGATAGAGATTTAAACCCAATCCTTTTTAAGCAAAACCAAATTAATTATCTTAAAGAAGAAATTTCTTATAAGAAAATTGATGATTTGCTTAACCAACCCATTATTATTAACAAAATCACGTTTTTGTCTAATCAAATCCAAAACTCTATCTGTGCCGATCTCCCAAACGCTTTTTGGCAACGCAAACAACATATCATTGATCTTCCTTATGAAAAGGATTTTAATGATCGACAAATCCCGACCAAAGGCAGACCCATCTAGATGAGCCAAGAACTCGTTGTTCACTGCCAGAAGGAAATTCAAGATCTTCTGCAAAAAGGGCTAATCAAGAAAAGTAAGAGTCCTTGGTCTTGTTCGGCATTCTATGTCAATAAACCAGCAGAGATTGAATGTGGATCTCCCTGCCTAGTCATTAACTATAAACCCCTCAACCAAGCCCTTCAATGGATTCGCTATCCGATTCCTAACAAGAAGGATCTTCTTAATCGTCTTTTTTTTGCTAAAATCTTTTCAAAATTCGACATGAAATCTGGATTTTGGCAAATTCAAATCAGTGAGAGGGATTGTTATAAAACAGCTTTTACAGTTCCTTTCGGGCAATATGAATGGAGAGTTCTGCCTTTTGGATTAAAAAATGCTCATTCAGAATTCCAGAAAATTATGAATAACATTTTTAATCCATACTCTTCTTTTATTATTGTTTATATTGATGATGTTCTTGTGTTTTCCCAATCTGTTGACCAACATTTTAAACACATAAACATCTTCATTCAGGTAATCAAGAAAAAATGGTCTTGCTTTATCTAAAACTAAAATTAACCTTTTCCAAACAAAAATCCATTTGCTTGGTCATAATATTCATCAAGGAACTATCACTCCTATCAATCGTGCTATTGAGTTTTCAAACAAATTCCCTGACTAGATCATCGAAAAAACCCAACTTTAGCTTTTTCTCGGTTGTCTAAATTATGTGGCTGATTTCTTCCCTCAGCTAAGTAATCTTGCTAAACCTCTGTATAATCGTCTAAAGAAGGCTCCTCCTCCTTGGACAAATACCCATACTGACATTGTCAAACAGATCAAATCCCAGGTCCAAAACCTTCCTTGTCTATATCCTCCCAATTTGTCAGCCAAAAAGATTGTTGAAGCTGATGCCTCTGACATAGGTTATGGTGGCATTCTCAAGGAATCTACTAATGGAAAAGAACAAATAATTGCATTTACTTCTAAGCATTGGAACCCTGCCCAGCAGAATTATTCCACAGTTAAAAAGGAAGTTTTAGCAATTGTTTTATGCATTTCTAAATTTCAATTTGATTTGCTTAATCAAAGGTTTTTAATCTGTGTTGATTGTAAATCTGCAAAAGAGATTTTACAAAAGGACGTTAAAAATCTTGCATCAAAACAAATTTTTGCTAGATGGCAAGCCATTCTAAGTATTTTTGATTTTGAAATTGAATTTCTCAAAGGTACTTTAAACTCCTTACCTGATTATCTTACTCGTGAATACTTACAGGGGAGAGATCGGTGAGTATATGCCTAATTCAGTCAAATCTTCCTCCTCACGAGGAAGAGGGAGAGGAAAAAGCACCAAACCTAGACTAGCTGTTGCTGGTTTAATCTCCCATGCAGCATCTGCAGGGGTTGGATCTTCATCCAATCAGGAAGAAGATTCCAAAAAACAATCAAAATTTGGGTCATCAACCCAGTCTGGGTCATCTACCCGGGTGTTACCACCATCCATCACTGGGTCTTTGACTCAGAAACCTAAACCGCAATCCCAAACAAAGGAAGACTACGCCATGCCAATCCAAACCCTTTTGGCCCTCCATGAACAAGGTCTTTCTCATCTTCCAAAATGCCTTCCGTCTAAAACATGGGCTGACATTACTTCTAAAGAAGAAGGTAATGGAACCATTCTAGACATGATCAAAACCATGTCTCAAACCCCAATAACCCTTCACAAAGGCAAAGCCATAGTTCAATAGCCTGAACCATTGGCAACCCAAAAGGCAAAACCCCAAACACAATATGTCCCAAAACCCAAATGTCAGGATATTGTCCAGATAGAACCTAAATTTTGGGACTCCAAACCAAACAAAGTTTCCCTAAAAATCTTTCCCAAAGATATACAGGGAAACCAATTTCATTACATGCCGACATCTGTGCTCAAGACAAGGCATTTTTATGAATTTATTCTGGTTGACACTAATTCAGTCTAGATTAAACATCATAAAAACAAAGATTCTGAGCAAATTGCTTATTCAACTCTGCAAATTCTTAAGGTTCTAACACCTAGGGAGTTTGGAGATATGAATAAGATCAAACGGTTTTCTCAAAATTACGATCCCATTGGTTTTTCATATTGGGATTATCAAGCTGCCTGGAATAATGTTTTTTATTTTCAAAATAAAGATTTTATGCATTCCTGGCTTATTTATTTCAAACAGAATGTCCAGTATAAGTTCCCGCAGTGGTTCTTCCAGTGGTGGAATTTTTATGGACCAATCCTTGAGATACTCCCTTCTGAGGTGGTATCTGGTTTGACAACATTCACGAAGAAGTTCAAACATCCAGACAACGATCCGTTCCCAGTGGATCTTCACTTCTTCAGCAAACCCTCTCTTGCCTGGATTTTCCAATGGCGATACACCCTTGGTAATACCTCCATAAAAGGACAATTACCCATGCTCAAACAGCAAGCCCTAGTAAAATGGTGGCCTCAGTTTGACCATTCAAGGGCCAGTCCTGAACAGGTTTCGCTTTGGTTCAAACAGCATCCAACCTTCACCAAAGTTGCAGATCTAGAAGCCTGCAAATTCCTCAATCAAAGATCACAAGTGTTATCATCCTTGGCATCTTCATCCTCTAAGGAAAAATTTGCTGAAAACATAAAAATGATCTTTAATCTTTTGGAGAAGGAAAATCAAGATGCTTGCTCCTCATCCCAAATCCCTGCCAAAGCCTCTTCAGAATCATTGGATGATTTCTATCAGAATGAAGACAACTGTTTCGGCAGCAATCTCGGGGATGACTGAAAACCTCAGTATCATCCAGCTGAAGGGAAAGTGGT